>JAPMOQ010058064.1:328040-357348 GCA_026543055.1 Argiope trifasciata
TCTATCTATCTATCTATCTATCTATCTATCTATCTATCTATCTATCTGTCTGTCTGTCTGTCTGTCTGTCTGTCTGTCTGTCTGTCTGTCTGTCTCTCTCTATATATATATATATACACATAGAGAGAGAGAGTGAGAGAGAGATTTTATACATATTTGCATCTATATTAGTGGATACGTGAAAGTGATACCTCTAAAACTCCACAAGCTGAATATAAGAAATTTTGAGGTCATGAAATCTATATTGTGCATCTGTAATAAATTTTGGATATAATTGATCAAAAAAGAATTAAAAGCTTGTACCTGAACTTTTCATTCAACTACAAACCTTATTACATTTGTGCCATATTTTGTATACAAACGTGAAAGCCAAGAAGGGGATCTCGTTGGACATATTAAATAATTATTACAATAATTGATATTTTTTATTATTTCTGTGAAGTTGTAGCAATGAAAAGCCAAATCATAGCTTCATACCTTGGTTGAGAAATTAAAGTTGTATAACGAAACAGTTTCCCCATACAATTATGGTGCATTTTCTAACCGTATGTGTCATCCACAATATCAGCCCACGGATCAAAATTATGAGGTTTGTTCCGACCTCCTGTTGCTTTAAAACCGGTTTGCTGATGTAACTAAATGTATTTAAATTAAATTTAAAAAAATAATTTTCTGCTAAATTTTATTTGCTAAAAAAGGTGCAAAAAACGCTTTCAGGCTTTTCTGAAGGGAATTTCGTTATTTATTAATTATTATAACAAAAATAAAGTATTCGGTTATCATGCTTTTAGGTAAAAGAATTATTTGTTAAATTGAATTCTTTGTTGAATTTCCATGTGATTATTTTGGAACAGCTCTTGTTATTTTAAACCGAAATCAGATGATAAAAACGAAACTTAATTAATTTTTTTGTCTCTCTTTATTATAAACGACCTTTAAATTCATGCATCTCTAAAAATGAATAAGCTAGATGAAATTTTCTTTACTCCAAAATATTATAATTCTTCGATGGAAACGGAGTATAGAACTTTTGGTCCTCTAACCTTGAAATTGTAAATGTTGCAACTGTTATTTAAGAGTTTTCAATTTATTTAAGTAAACGTATTTAAGTTTAAAAAATATCCAATCTTCTTTTGAAATCCTCCTCCCAAAAAATGTGAAATATAAAAAAATTATTAAAAAATATAAATGATGTATTTAACAATTAATAGACTTGATATTTTTTGTATTTTAAAATATTTTTTTATCTATTATTCATTGAAATACTTTTTCTGTTTGTAATATCCTAAGCAAACCAAACCCCAAAAAAAATCAAAAATGCTTTGAAAACTTAAAAATAGTTTTAAAATATTTGCAGCAATTTTCTGAACAGTTGAATTTTTAGCAAACACTTAGATTTTATTTTTCGCAATATCTGTGCATAAAAATAATATAAAGGAACTATAGCACTAAACTTTCTTTGATGCCTGACTAAAGCTTACAAAATAATAAAATGATTAGGAAATACTTTTACTTTTGAAAACTTTAATTAGAAGGCATTAAAAAGCTGAACAACTTAAACTTTAAAATAAAAAAAGAATACTACGGTATTATTAATACGAATAAATTGGTAGAATTTACCATCTTCAAAGATCCAAATTAAATTCACCCCTTGAAGTTTCTATTCGCCTCCAGGCAATCATTTTGAAATATCCTGACAAGTGCGAAAATTCTGAAAATCTACTCCGGAAGGACCACCTACTATCCACAGAATTTAGAGTTTCTGACTAGTGCCGCCAATTATTTTTACCAACCATCGTTGCTGCATTCCGTGAATTCGATGTGGCGTCCGCTTTGATTAATTCATGAGGATCTTGTTCTTAATAAATCATTTTCCATCATTTCAAAATATTTAACGAAGGATCGATAAAGCTTTTTCTAATGTCAGAATAATTTAATTTTGCTATTATTATGTTTATCATATTCGGTTATATTATTCAAACTGTGATTATCACGATTAAGTAGAACTAATTGGTACCTTTTTTGGAATGCATTTAATACTAGAACCTCATTATCAGACATGCACTAATGGATTCAACTAAGTGACTTCACTATCACACGACTATCGTGACTGCTATTCTATCAAACATTTAATTGTACGCTGTCTGAAAATACTTGGATGGTAAATCCATTTTTCTCTAGTTAAAATGTGCAATATGGCTATTTTTGGCTCTTGCACTATTAAACTCAAATCAATCAAACAAATCAAAAGGTTTCCAGGTAGAGACAAATTGGGTATTAAAATTAAATCTGAATTTCTTCAAGTAAAATAACCAAGTGATTTGAATAAATTAAATGACACGTATTATGTGAATATGAGTTGACCATAACAATACAATAAGACCCCAACAATTCAAAAAAAGTTGGTTAATTACTATGACTACAACTACTACTATCCAGCGAGGTGATCCTCATGTCAAATTGTCTAACATTGTTTATTTCTAAAATTTTAAAATATGTATATTAAACACACACTGCTTCAGGTTTTATTACTATTGTTTGATTGCTTTATTAAATGTGACGATACAAAAATCAGGACTGGGCAAGCGAAACCTATGATGGAAGCTCCATTTTGAAGTGAATGTAATGTCACTTAGCAAATTTAATAAAGTGCCAAAAATGGTACTTTAAAAATTTTCTTACTTTATTATTGAGGTTTATTATCTACATTATCTACCAGTCCATTTCCCCCTCAATTAGGAGCAAAAACATTGTTTCCAATGCTCTTAATAATTTCATTACATGTTGGTAAAATTTACTCACTTTTGAATTGTTGAATTATGCCAGCTTATACATGTTCTGAAACTTTGGTGGTTAAAATTATTTATTGATTTTCAAATATGAATATAAAATGTTTTCAAATTAATATTTATATTTAAATAATAATTAATATTTAATACTTATATTTAAATCCTAATTAATATTTAAATATGAATATAAAATGTTTTCAAATCTTGTTGACTGTAAATACTTCTGTAGTTTTATGCAAACAAGGATCTTGTTTTGTTCTTGAAAGTATTAATTTAATAAACAACAAAGGATTTTCCTTTGTTGGCCAATCCAATGTAAATTCTTTCCTATAAATATTGATGAATGAATAATTAATAATTCACTCCTAATGGGAGATAGATGTTATTAATATTCATTATTTGAATGAAAGTTATCAATTCTTAGTCTATGAAAATTTAAATATTCCTAAAGTCTCTATATTGTTATTGAAATCTAATATATATCTAAGGACTTCCTCTCTCAGTATTTAATTTCCTCTTCATAGACTTCTACTCCAAAGTTGATTCACTCTTTATTCCTATTTTGTCTTGATGGTAAAGAATTAGCTCTGCCTAGTTTCCTTTATTTCTAGAAGGAACAAACCTGAGATTAGGATAGAACTAAGTACACCAGACGGAAAATATGATAATATATTCAGTTACATTTCATAAATAGGATATCATCTTTATTTATCTCCTTTCATTCATCATTTTTCGTGGGTCTTAACTGCCAGGTATATAAATATGTGCTGCTGCAAACTTTCTGTGCATTATTTCAGTGGTCTTTTTAAATTATTTTACTAATAGAATTTCAGATTAAGATTAAAGTAATAAAATTAGAAATCTTAAAAACATACTTTTCTTCTGTAGAAAGTAGAAATCAATTTTTTAATTATAAATCAGATCGGGGAAGGACGTTTAAAATCCTGCCTCACTGTTAGAAATGCTTTAAATAAATTAAAACTCTTACTCTTTTATATAATATTGGTTATGTATTATTGTTCATTAGTTTTCATTTTTAGGATATTCATTTCAGCTAATTTGTCTTACAATCTATTCTCAGAGATTCACGTTTTTGTGTTTTTACTTTGAAACCCCAGGAAGTAATTTAAACAGTTATTTTCTACTTTTTCATGTCACTAATAAGGCATTTTTTTCAATTAATTTTTTATTAGTTTCCACTTGTCAGTTTTAAATACTTCTTAGTTTATTAATATAGTGATTAGATCTTATAATCATTATTTAATTCAGAACCAGATTGCGCCTCAAGTATGCAATCAAAATTTAATTCAATTGATTAGTTGATAACTTTTGGAAATATTAAATTTGTGTATTACCATTGATAAAACAACAATCGTACAAAATTCCAAGAATTGGTGAGAAATATTCCTCTTTACTAATATGAAATCACTCAGGTAAAATAAATGTTTTATAAAAATAGAAAACTACCTTCACCGTTTGATGACCGATAGCCAAATTTTTTTCATTCCAGTTTATTGTGACTGTTGAATATAGAACTGAACAATATAATTTGCATGCTGTTCTAATAACTGATACATAATTATGTTTTTAGAGCTCTGACTTTGGACTGAATAATAATTGCTTCAGCTTAGATCCATTTTTTAAAGTCTATAGCAACTATTTTAAGTACTGATAAAAATAATTTTTATTTATGTGAAGTGTAGCTTATATACATATAATCGATTATAAAATCAGCAACTACTATTTATTTTATAGAAATTGTAATCTTCTTAAAAATAGGTTTAAATTGTTGAGGATGAAGTTCATCTAATAAAATACGGTATCATTTTATCTGTATCTGTAAGAATGAAAGTAAAAAGGAGTCTTAACTAGTGAGTAACCACCTAACCACATTTAGAAACCTGACATTTATTCGATATCTGATAAGCTTAGGTTACTTTATGTCATGCAAACAGGATTTAAAATTTTATGATATTGCGTGATAATAGTAACGAGCATTAAAACATGCATACTAATTCAAATTCATAAATGAAAAATGGCAAAATTTTCTGTTAAAATAACTTAATAATTTTTAGACTGAACTCATTCAAACCTGTTTAGAATTTTCTTTTGATGTTATTCTTTTCTTTAAAATTTCATTGAACTTTTATATTATACAATTTTGTATGCTAATTCGAATTTATAACGCTATGCAAAAATGAACTTAAATGTAAGTTATAACTTTTGGTTATCTTTTGGAATAGCGTAGACTGTACAATCCCTTTTGGAAACGTGATATCTAGTTCAGAACTGATACACAAGACAAAATGCCTTTTATACACAAAAATTCAAATTGCGTGATAAGAGCATCGAACATTGCAGGAAACATGTATGCTAATGTAGAGTTCACAAATAAAATGATAAAATATTCTGTTCACAAGTACTGATATTCTTAAAGATATTCTTTTATAATCATTCTAAAATTTGCAATTTTCATGGACTGGCATTCTTTTCGGTAAAATTTTATTTCGGATTTACTGTTTAAAATACTTTCTCACTAGGAATTTCGAATCCGAGATTCCATGTGCGAAAGGAAATAAAAACAAATCTGTACGAGCTCTGTAAAACTACTTTAATCGGCAAGTTTTCCAACTTCGAGTAAAGGGATAAAAATCTGTAATCTTTGCATTATTCTTTTAAAGATTATCTTTTCCTCTTTCCTTGATCTGCTTGAGTCAAAGAATTCGAAATTTCAGGGTAAAATAACTGAGGGAAGAATTTCGATCTCTTTTAAGCTCTTTCGCTTTTTTGCTCTTATGTCACTCTGTAGACAAACGTGTCTCTGAACACTCTTATGTGTATGTATATTTATAATGATATTTTTAATTCTAAATTAAATTTTCATTAATTTCGTAATATTTATTTTAAATTATCCCATATAAACTTTATTCTAAAGTGGTATCTTATTTCCTGATCCTATTATTACTGTTTATTTAATTAATTGTCCTATTTCTCAATAAAAATGCTCATTTCAGCATTTTCCCACACTCCGAATAACTGAATAAAAATCCATTAAGTTTACAACAATTTTTTAAAGATATCTAAATTTCTCTTTCCTAAGGCTACACGTGTGAAAAGAATTCCTATCAAAATACTGTAATGGCCTGAAGGAGAAAATTTTGGTCTCCTCTGCTCTTGGTCGTGATGTAGAATAACGTATTGATGCATCGCTTATACTTTGAACTAAAATTATGCCTCTCGTGATGAATCATTCAAACGTATCTTGTATTCGATCACTGAACTGTTAAAATATGTTTACATATACGCAAGTTGTTGCAAAATTAATGGTCCGGGCAGTTGCTCAATCGGTAAAATGCAAGGTTTTCAGTATTTTTCATGTGAATGTGAAGAATGGGAGTTCAATTCTTTCAAAAAACAATATTTTTTTATATTTGATAATTTTTTTGATAATTATATAATAAAAAGCAACTAAAATAACTTTTTTGTTGACCCAATTGGAATTGAATTAATTTTTTAATATTATCTGTTCTTTTAATTTTTGCTTTGTCCAAGTCTTTTTGTTGTCAAGTCTATTTCATCGCAGTATTAAAAAGGATCTTTATTAATATAAAAGTACAGCAATTTTTTCTCAGACCAATGTCGGCTTATCATTTAACAAGAATACTCCTATTACATGGTTCCGAAATTTCTTTGATAAATCATTGATTAGTACGCATCACTGATCTCCAATTTAAATTAATGGGGAAATGTTTGCGATTGTAAGCTTCGTATCGATCAGTTTTATGATGAGTTGAAAATTATTATGATAGAAATTCGTCGAAAATTGAGCTTATCATCGGATATTCTGGACAGCATCGCGATTGTGTTGAATTACTCAATCGGATATATAAATGGCGTATAAATTTATGATGAACATTAACTACAGATGTTTATGTACAAAAGCAGATATTTGGCCTTCGACCTTTTCGGATTACTTGAAAGCAGAAGATTTCGTGTATGCACTAATCAGAAAATAAATAACTAACGGATCACTGATTGGCGGTATTCTTCCTTTATAAGAACAGATGTATTATCAATTTATTTTGTACATAAATATGTCAAAAACTCGTCTTTAGCACTTTAAACCAATTCAGCTAGTGAATATTTTTACCGTTCTTTAAGAGATCGAATGCCACCACACTCAGTTGGGATGCTTTAAAATTTTTAGTTCTGTTGCACACTAAGACATCTGGCATTTTTGGCATCTCATTTTTCTAGTAATTCGTAGCAAACTTTGATTGTATTCTAATTTCTTGATAAATTTATTGAAAGTTGGTATATTTTACTATCGTCTTCATGAAGTACATGTTTAGAAATATTGAAATTGCCTCCCCCTCCAAAAAAACCAACCTCATGATTTTAATGAAGCTTTTCTTTGAGGACTTACCTCGAGTCTGGACAAAATAACTCAAAAACGGTTTGAAGTAGACGAATTTATCTTGGTTTGTGGTATGCAAATCCTAAAATTTAGCCAAGCTTTGGACGAAAATTTGACTACAAAAAATCTGCCTGGCCATTAGCATGTGAATATAGTAATTCAAGGAGTAATAATTGATGAAACTTGGCGAATAGTTTTGATATTAGATTATATATCTGTATCAAATTTTAAATGATATCGATCTAGATTATAGACCTGCATCAAATTTTAGATGATATGGATCTAGATTATAGACCTGTATCAAATTTTAGATGATATATTTCTAATCTATATCATTTAATGTTAGTCAATTAGTATTCACATTCTTCTATCTTTTCTTATTTATTGAATTTGAATGCAATGGCTCAAAAACACATTGAGCTAGCTAAATAGTTTATTTTTATATGCAGTATTTACATAATTATTACACACGCGCAAGCTTGTGTGTTTTGTGTCTGGATGTGTGTGTAATAATGATGTAAAAACTATATATATTCTTTTTGATATACACCGAAACTAATACTCAATATTTTGAAACTATATGAGGAAGTCTACAAGAAAACATTTCCGCTGATTTATTAAATAGTCTTATGAATATCTCTAAATTAATATTTGTAAATACATGAAAAGGTTTTAATAATTAATTACTTTTCAATTTTATGAAGCTACAAATTTTATATCTTTCTAATATTCTATATTAAAATATATTAGGCTTTCAAGAAGAAAAAAAACGATTATATCTGAGCATTCCGTTTGATTAAAAATGTGTTTACTCAAAATCAATTGCTGAAAGGAGCTGCTTTATTTTTAAATCGTATGCTATCATTAGAAAATAAGTGCGATGTTTCGCCTATTGTTCCTGTGTCTTTTCTTAGTAAATAATAATAATTTTTGAAAAATATTAGACATAAATCCTTCAAGGTTAATTCGTGTGTATGTATCTATTAGGCTGATCTCTTTCTTGGAGGCTGCTTTTGTGTCAACATTTCTGAGAACTTTCTCATTTCTATTACGCAAGTTATTTCTTTATAAGTTAAGTATCACCTCTGCAACCTAAATATAATCTCAGTAGCAATAAGTATAACGTCAAATAATTTAATGGGTATAAAACTTTAATCCTAATTAGGGTAGCATTGGAAAACCTTAGGAAGTTATTGAATTCTTGGTAGCTGCAAAATTTTGATATTCAAATCGAGCCACTTTCAATGAATGAGAGATAATTTGATTCTAATTTATATTTACCAGAATTTTGGTTAATAATGTATGAGTATGATAAATTAATTTAATGCTTTTTAAAAATTAATGTTTATTTCTGACAAGGTTTTATTAACGCATTGTAAAATAAATAATATACTTTTCCAAATCGTATTTATATTAGACGCCTGTAGCGATGCTTCTGGTTAAATTTATGGCGAAGCAAAAATGTTCCATTAAGTGGTACTAGTTATATCGGAATTATGATTTCTAAAAGCTATCAGCCTATGGAGACGATAATCCATGGGAAAACTTTTAGTTCTAACATCATGGCATGATAAAGTTTTAGGCTTGATTTAACTATCTTGCCCTTATTAATGTTTACAAAAGCATATGTAATATCCTTTCTATCTTGAAACGCGCTATTTACTGCTGGAATGCCAGACTAAAATCATTATTATTTTAAGCATTATAAATCATTAAAAAGTGCAGTAAAAGGCATTTCGTATTAATTACTTACTGCAGTTATTTTGTAGCAATTAGTACTTTTAATATCAACTGTATCATCGACGGCTTAGATAAAGTGTAATGGCTTTAACCTCATGTTCCAAAATTTACATATTTAAAAGCCATTGAAATTTCCGATACCAAGATTCCTCAGTCAGGGGCAAAGGACTTATGCTTGTGTATACTGGACTGCATATTACATTGCAAATATGCAATCCAGCATAATAATTGTATCAATGCCATAATGATAATTGATGAACAGTTGGAATATTTGAAGAATCATCATGACTTGCAATGATATTATAAGCTGAGGCAATTTAATTCCAATAGAAGAGAAAAACATCTACCATTCTTATTCATTTGTTATTTTTGCGAAGGAAAATTATGGCTTAATAATCACATTTAAATGAAATTAATTAGTTGAATTTAATGAGTTTAAAATTAATTAATTAATTACGTAAAAGCTTGTGTTTGTTTATTTGTTTTGGTTTACGTTTCCTTTGAAAAATAATTTTATGTAACACTAAACCTAAGTTTTCATTCCTGGTCAATGAAATGTTTGATCACGAGGAAGTAAATGTAAAGTAGCCTCTTAGACAATAATATTTATTCACAGAAGGAAATGATTTGACATGCTGAAATTCCCCGAAGGCACTAACTGTCGGTAAAATTACTTTTCTTCGTATTTTTATCGTGTTATTATTTAACATATCGATATCACATCATTATTTTTTTATACGGATTTCATTTTTAAGATTTCTGCGCTCTTGCAGTCTCACATTGTTAGTGGTGTCCATTATGGTGTATTCGTTTGCACAGATAAATACGAATAGTGTAATTTCCATTTGAAATGGCTCTATATAAAATATCCTCACTCTATTATACAGCAATTAGCAATTTAATTTTAATTAATAATATTTTTTAATTAAATTGAATTAACTAATTTTTAGAAACTAGTTAGCTAATTTTTTTCTGTCTCTTTTTAATTCACTTTTATTTATTTCCATTCTTTCTTTTCAAGTTTGATATTATCATATTTATTTTTAATTTTTTTTTCTTGGGGGAAAGCACTTTTTTTAGTGATGATTCATGCACAAGTTCAGGAAGAAGTTTTTATGTATTGTAGCTTGATATAAACTATCGTCTTTTTTTTTTAAAAAAAAAAATTGTTTTTTCTGTTGCTTCAATTCCATTTTCTTTCGATCCAAAAAGGCAAATACTAATTTCTATTTTAATCTAAAGATTTTTATTGATTTTAAATAAAATGTCTAACAGGAGAAAAAAAAATATAATTTCTATATAATTCTCTTATAATATATAATTATCTTAATCTTAAGAATTATATCTTAATATATAATTCTTATTTAAAAAATTGCAAATATCAGTGAAATTTGAATTTCCTTTCTTTTTCCATGCATTGAAGATGCTTGTTGATGTAAACCAATTTTCTACTGTTTTATAATATGTAACTCAACTAAAATTTGAACACTTTGTAACGATTGTAAGCCTACATGTATAAAAGCGAAAGTTTAAGCATTCTCTATTTAAAGTAAAACATAGTTAAATTAAAAAGAAGCGCTATCTGACTTCTTGTATTTTCCTTCCGTACGAAAACCTGTTTGATGCTTATGTAACTAAGTAGGTCCGTTATGAATAATAATGCTGAAAAGTGTTTGAATTCCTTGAGAAGTTTTCAATGCATATCTTTACTTGCGGTCTTGAAGCAGGCGTAGTAGTTATGCGAATTGGCTTCCCAAAAACAATTAAATTTGTTAGTCACTTCCTTTTTACTGAATACTCCCTATTTCACTTCATTCTGTATTTTCCGAAGCCTACATTCAAATTTTCTTGAAGATTTTCTTTTTCTTTGTAATGTTTCTGTCATTCATTCACCATTTATCTTCACTTCCCAAACCCTTTTGCCCCATTTTAGAAATAAAGTTTGTTTTTTATTCATAATCGTTCCTTTCTTCTTTTTTTATTGTTTGATTTTGATATAGAACTTTGAATGAATAAAAAATCGATGTAGAGATTCTAGATGACACGTGAACGTTTCAAAGATATCAGATATTTTACTTAAAAAAATAAAATAATCATATATTTTCTTCGTTTATCAGTTAGTCTTTTTTTTGAAATTTAAACTAGAAAAGAAACTTTAGGAATTTAGAAATTAGATGAACGCTTTAAATTTTATGGAATATAGAACAGTTAATTTTTTTTTAAATTATCCACTTGCTTCTCTTATTATTAGCTTATTTTACTATTTGATAATGAAATTCGAGCAAATGATAAATAAGACATATATATTAGAAGCCACACAAAACCATCCTGAGGTTTATTATTTACAAAATATCTTATGTTTTGGAATTCTTCTTGCATGAAATTTTAATAAATATAGCATTTTACGCAGATTATAAAGCTTAAGTTTTAAGCTAAATAAAGTATAAATAAAGTGTAACATCAAAATTCTTATATAACAAACAAGAGCGTAGACTTTAATAATGATATGGTTAATTTGTTTTAAAATTAACATTAGGACATCCTATATATTACTATTTGATATGAAATTCAAGTAAATAAAAATTAACCAAAAAAAAAAAACCTACCACATTAGAAGCCGCACAAAAACATCTTGAAGTTTTCTATTTGCAAAATTCCCTATTGTTTGGAATACTATTTCCATAAAATTTTAGTAAATACAACACCTTACGTACCTTACAGAGTATAAGTTGTAAACTAATTATAGTGTAAATAAAATGTAACATTAAAAGGATTATACAACAAATAAAAGTACAGATTTTAGTAATGAAGTAATTAATTTGTTTCAAAGGCGTAATAATGATGTAATTAATTTGTTTATGGAGTATAAAACATTTTAATTTTTTTAATTATCTCTTTCCTTCTCTTATCATTAGTCTTATTTTACCATTTGATATGAAATTCGAGGGAAAAAAAATGTAGATTAGACGTATTGTAAAGTATCTTATCATGTGGAATTTTATGTCCATAACATTTTAGTAAATACAACATTTTAAGCAGATTATGCATCATAAGTTTTAAGATAAATATAGTGTAAACAAAATTCAACACCAAAATGCTCATATAACAAACAAAAGCGCAGACTTTAATAATGATAGTGTTAATTTGTTTTATAATTATCTCTATGATTTCCAAACATTGAAAGGTAAAAAAATGCAATGAATATCAAATCGTTTCCATAATTTCCACACACACACACACACACACGCACACACAGACACACACACACACACACACGCACACGCACGCACACACACACACACACACACACACACACACACACACACACACATTGCATTTTTAAACTGCTTTTATTCCATACTGGGAGGTATAATGTACATACAAGCAAGAAGCGACGAGGAACATCAACCTACTACACGACACAGGAGCGAAAAGAGAAAAGAGCGAAAGAACCATGTATCTCCGTGGTTATATATTATGAGACTTGGATAAAGATTTCTTTATACATGTCAACTTATGTAAGAAGAAAGTCGGTACATTTTAAAAGAATTTGTTAATGCTGACATATTTTTATTCCTTCACACGGAGTGTGAGAATTTGTCGACTTCAGTAATTTTAGAGTTCGTGTCGCATTAATTAAATAAAAAGATGTGGAATTGGATCAGAAAATAGGACAACATTTCAAAATGAAGTTAATATGGACCGAATTAAGAAAAAAATTATTAAATTAACTAGGATTTAATTTAGATTTAGAGATATCATTACATGTATAAGCTTTCAACCAGTTTTGAAAGTAAAATTTATTCAGAATCGGAATTACAGAAAACTTTATTTAACACGAACTATTATTTCACTCTTATTTTGTAAGAATCCTCATAATATAAATAACATTAGAGCAATAAACTAATTTATCATTTCAAACCCTGATGTATTTTTCAAATAATATAAGGTTTCTTTAGATTTATTTCGCATACTAAATTATTATTTATACACTCGTATTTTTCATTGTTTTTATGAATGAACTAGAAGCCTTTTTGATTGGAGTGAGCGAATGCACCATGTTAATTACATGAATTTCCTAGAATGATTTACTGTCGTTCCTTTTCTTCTATATGCCTCAAGGAACGGAGGGCACGTTCTGGTGAATTCTGGAGTTGACAATCCGTTCGCATCATAAACTTAGAGATTCAAAATAATGATGAGGATTTAATACCGTTAAGCTGTCTTAACGTAAAATTATTACTGTGTGATCCATCATTCAGTAATTTATTACACTTTTGATTTAACGAAGTCTACCGAATCTTCATTTCAAGTACTGAAGAGACGAGAGACATTTATTTTTTTCCATATGTGGATATTTTTTGTGTCACGTTAATTCAGAGCAGTTAACTCTTAATTTATGAGTGAATTGTTCGTTTCATTCATTTTCATAGAAATACGGAAAATCACATCTCCTTATGGAAATATTTTTTAATTTCCTTCACATTACATAATATAAACTTAAGTTACCCTGATACTGGAATTAAGTTTTTATAAAAATGTGTCTTGCTGTCTAAATCCTTATTGTAAAGTAATAAATGATCTTAAAAATCGCTATTGAAAAAATACTTCATAGAGGACAGTTAAAAGCATTTATTTAATATTTCATACGAAATATTTTCATGATGGAAACTATAAACATCTATCTAGATATTATCCTAATTAAAGAATAAATTCATATGTATCTTAATAATAATCATTACATTTTAAATTTAAACTGCACTTCATATATTTTATATTTTGTTTCTTTTCATCTTTATTGAGGGCCGCGGTGGCCTGGTGATAAGGTCTCGGCTTCGGAACCGAAGCATTTCAGGTTCGAGACTCGATTCCACCGAAGAACCGTCGTGAGAGGGGGGGGATATTGCACGTTAAATCTATCAGGCAAACGTCCTCCTGCTGGTGTGGTGTGGAAAGGCGGGGTGCCAGTTCAGGTGTCGTCTTCGTCATCTGATCTGGGTTCAAAATTACGAGGCCCGTCCCAAAATAGCCCTCGTGTTGCTTTAAACGGGGTGTTGATAAAACTAAACTTCATTTTTATTTTAAATTACTCTGCTCTGAAATCATACTTATATAACCAAATGTTTCTGCATAAAATCAGCTTGTTTGATCTTTAAGCTTGGTATTTTCGTGCATTCAATGTTTTAACTATATCCTTCAGGCAGTTTGACGAAGGCATATACTCATCTTGCAAAACCTATAGATTTGGAGCCGATATCTAGTTACTTTCCACCAACATTTGATTTATTTCAAAATAAGTTCTGTACTAAAACTTGTTTATTAAATATGTTGGAGAAAAAAGGAATTGGGGAACAATCGATCTGAATTCTGAATATATAGAGTTAAAAAATGAATAGAAGGTGTCGGATAATTGTTTTCTTTTAAAAAGTATACAAAATCTCTATATTCTGTTTAAATTTTTAATAAAATGTTAACATCAGCTTTTCTCGAAAATAATATATGTTTATCTTACTTAAGATGGGATCATTATTAGATGAGACTTTCAATCTGCATGTATTATGAATTAAAATAATAGTAACTTCCTCATCAAACGCTTCATCTTGTTGTGCATTTTCATTTTACATTACATTTACATATATCAATTTCGCATTCCTTTAATGAGAAAAAATTACTTACTATTTTCAAAAAGGAAATATGTTAATACATCGATCGAATACAATGTTCTTCATTTGAGGTACTAGGATAATTTTTAATATGAGACAGATGAATAATGCAATGTACTCTATTTGTTAACTGTAACTTTCACAAATGAAGAGCAATAAGAAATGAAAGATTAAGTTTTTTTTTAATTTTAGGAATATTTTTTAATGAATTCAAATATATTTTTACTTTTTCTTATACGAAGTATAGAGAATATGCATTAATCGTCAAAAAATTCGAACTCGAGAATTCAGTTAAACACACACACACGCAATTTAGGCATTATATTCCTCCGTCCATTTGTCTGTGATAAGCATAACTCGAAAACGTTTTGGGCTAGACGAATTAAATTTAGTATATAGTCTTTAAATATGTAGATTTCTAATAAAGTTTGAGCAAAATCTATACAGAGAAAGCCTGTCTGTACGTCTAAGTTAACATTATAATTACAAAATGAAGAGAGCTGGATGGATAAAATTCATTACACAGATTAAGCATCTATAGAACAGACACTTGTCAAATTTTGAGTCAAATCGAATTAGAAGTTGACCATCTGTCGGTCTATGATTTCAGAAGCATGTTAAAGCGATAACTGAAAAACTTAATGACTTAAAGATATCAGATTTGGTTTGTGATTTTGTGTCTACATTTATAGCTCTGTGTCGGATTTTTGTTTCACCCAATTGGTAAAAAAATGTGTTTAAACTTAAATTCAAATCATTGGATACTTTTAATTACATGCCAGGGATTAATCGCTAAAAAGTTCGCCACAGGTTACACGATAAATTAAGTAAAAACGCTAAATTGACTCCAGAGGTTAATATTGTATGTTGGTGCCATGCAAAGGAGGTTGTTTGATTTAAAACCAACAGTTTTTTGCAATGGGCGGAAGGTAACACCTTTATCATGGAGTATGTGAGAAAGTTATAGGGGGACCGATTCCACTGGTTTTATGCCAAAGGAAACTTTTAAATTAAATATATCAGTAATTATTCTTTCCTGATTATGTAGTTCTACATGTAAAAATCTCTACTGAGTCCATAGCCGAATGTTGCATAAAACATTTTCGAACAAAAATGTGATTTTCAAAGACTTTGTGGACGAATTATGAAAATTTCTTATGAAGGAAGTGCAAACACTTTATTTTATGTCAGCGTAGGCAACAAATCTCATTTGGTACTTAGTTAGCTTTAAAGTAATATATTACAGAAAAGAAAGCAGCAAAACCAATCCCTGCCAAATCATAAAGAATTCCTTTGTTTTTCCGAATGAGATGGTTGCTGTTTATAGTATCCACGTCTATAAACATGACGGCCTGTTAGCGTCCTTTTCCAAAGTTTTTTATCTAGTCTTCAACTTGAGGAGCCGCCTCAGTTCATTGACACGTCTTCGGTTCATTTTTATGTTATCTGCCAACGGGAGCGTTGCCACCCAGTAGCACTTGTTGCGATAGAGGAGATATTTTGTATCTTTTGTTTGAAAAGCTTATCGGTGTGGATCCTTTTACTGATGCAGATGTGAAGAAGGAGAGTATATCTTCCACGGGCACTTGATAACAAATGACTTCACAGCAGTGAAAGAAGCCAAGGTACCGGGATCAATTTTCTTAATTTGTTTCCGCGCTTTGATCCTTCTTGACAATGGCCCTTTCAAACTCTTTTCGTCACCTTCGCGGGTTTAGATAGCTTCAGCTTGTCACATGTTGAAAACAGAGAAGAATAACCCATTACCTTTCAAGGAAGCCGATCTGTTAACACTCTTAATCAATCTGAACCGTGGTACAGAAAACAAACATTGATGAAAAAAGTGATGTGAATTTTTATCTCTTTAAGGTAGTGATTATTATCCGATTTCAAAGCATAACACCGAGTTCACCCTTAGATACTGCCTCGAAACTTTTTTTCTGGATTCCTCATGTTTAGGTGAAATTTTATTGTGGTAAGTGTGATAGGAAATTAACTAAACAACAATGCTATTTAGGAATTTATAAATGTGATCAAGAAAAACATCATTTTAAAAATAAATAAAAGCAGTTTCAAGTAAGAAAAATATACTATGCATGCATTACTTTTGTACATTCTCTAGGAACAATTTGCTCTACCTTATACGAAATATATGGAGAGAAATGATTTTTATCATTACTCACACAAACACACACACACACAGAGAGAGAGAGAGAGAGAGAGAGACCAAAGAGGTTTGATTGATTCTCTGAATCCAAAAAAGCTATTTAAAAGAATGTCTGTCTTTGTTAGGCTAATAATTAAACTTAACTTTGTTAAGTTAATAATTAAAAAAAAACGTAACAAAATAGACGAAGTAAATGTAAACTTTTAGCCCCAACATTCTAGATTTGTGTTAAATTTTGGGGCCAGATTTATTTGATCTGTCCTTGTCCATACAAATGCACAGTTATCTAGATAAATGAAATTCAATAAGTGGTCTTGGCATCTGTTTGAAATTTTAAATCCAATTCGGGGAAGACTTCCAAAATAGAATAAAATCTCGTAAGTGGATTTAGGGGCACGCCCCATCTGGCGGTGTCAAATGTACGCTAGGTGCTGAGGCATGACCACTGGTTTATCCTCTTCATCTAAATGTTATTCAAAATTACAAATCAAAATAACCTTCGTGTGACTTCAAAAACGGAACATTTGTGTAACTAAATTAAACTCTAAGATAAACAAAACTTTTCACGTAGTTAAATACACATTTTATTGCAATTTGGAAATATGAGAGAAACTGTGAAAGGAGAACACACTAGCTCGTTTTTCTTTCTTGTGATCATACCATTTCTAACGTTTTGTGATGGTTATTAGACCATAAGAAATGTTGTCAGCTCGATTTTATGTAATTAAATGCATAATATTCTAACTGTGGTCTGATACTTATATAAGAGCTTCTATGTGCGATGGCAGAAACTTTTAGGCATGCACAATTTTACATATATTTACTAACATAAATATTCAATGTGTTTTATTAAATAATTCTGTTTCTGTGAACACGGAAATATAATAATAGCCATTTTTAGTGGTTACTGGTGCAATTATCTGTTGATTGTTTTAATCAAAATAAGGAAGAACGGATTTTTAGTATTTGAATACTTAAAAATAATCCGCCCATTCTAGTGATCAGCAATACAAATGATCTAATGTTTCGAACTAAACAATGGAATATAAAAATTTCGAATTAAAATAATTATAATTCTATTGTTTCTAATTAAACAATGAAATATCAAAAAAGACTTGATACTTAATAATCTCGGAAATTTTAAAAGAATTAAAAAATTAAATATGTATGAATATTTTTCAATTACATATGTAAAAAATTTTCCGTTTCTAATTAAAACAATGAATACTCAAATGATATTATGTAGTATTTTTTGCGTTGATCTTTTATAATTATGGAATTGTCTCTTTTTTAATAGTATTTTGTATAAGCTATTCATTCAGCTATTGTTTTAACTTTGGGTTGGATTTTAAAGTGATAAGGACTACAAACTAACTAACTTTCACTTTATAATTTACTTCCTTTTTTTAATGTTTTACTGAGAATTTTATGGAGACAGAGGTACTGAGATTTTACTACAAACTCCAATGATTTTTAAAAGCGGGAATTCCAAATTGTTGTTTCACATTTTTAATTGGAAAAGAGATTTTAAATAGCAAAGCAAATGTTAAATTGAAGAATATGTAATTCAAGAAAAGATGTGTTTTAAAACCTATTTAACTGGAATCTCGCACTTCTAAACTTTCGATATACAACTTTTTAATATAAGCAGGTAACGTTAAAACCTTTCTTGCGTAAATTCATTAGTAAAACCTGCTTTGGAATTGTTTAATAATGACATTTGTAGTTTGTTTAGTAAAAAAGTTAAGTAATGAATTTACTGTCTCATATCCCTAATGGCATTTTCAAATTAACTTTAGCTTATTTTGCAAAAATGTAAATACTTGATGTTTATTTAATGCTAATTAATTAGCTGATTTAGATTAAAATATATGAATTATTAAGTCGGTCATGTAAAAAAGGGGGATGAAAATTTTTAATTACCCAAGAAATAAATTACAAAGACATTGACTAGTATTAGCCTAATTGAAATATCATTGAAATTCTTAGTGAAATGCAAGAATTGCATTATTGATTTGTTTCTATTTTCTGATCTTTTTTTCAGTCTGAACACCTATACAACTTATTTTTACAATCTAATTTATTTATTTTCTAAAAATATTAATTATGAAAATTACACATATTTTTGGTAAATAATTGTGTTACTTTAAACACTATTTATTTGTATGCTGGAATTAAAATTACAGAGAATAAACCTTTAAGTCTTCTTTGCATGATGATGGAAATTTCCATCATAGCATTTAGTGAATGAAACAATGTACTCAAAACAGGTGTACTATAAACTATAATTGCTGGCAACTTTTTTCACAATTATTGCATTTTAAAAAACTTAGCTGTCAAAAAAAGTAAAATGTCACAATCATTATAGCGTGTTTAAACTTGTTATTTTTTGAAGAAAGAAACGTACGATTTCTTGAATGTTTTTTATTACTATTCTGTGATTATTATATTAATAAAAGCGATAATGAGCGGAAAAATTTAGGAGAGAGGGACATTGAAGACGCTGTACTGAACATGAAAATTTGCATGATGATGGATATTTCCATTATTACTTCTTTAATTATTTCATATCATATATTTATACACCTATCCCCCGATTTACACTGAAGATAGGTTCCTTAGAAAACCGTGTAAATCGAAATCGTTGATTCTTATACGTAAAACCGTGTAAATCGAAAACAAACTAAAATGTGCATAATTCAGTCATTTATTTCAACGTAAAATAAAACTAAATATATCTTAAAAACATAAAAATAACTGTCTATTTATAAAATAACAAAAATATAAGGTATATTTATGTAATTCATTTTACATATAGAAACGAGAAATATAAATTAAAAAATTTAATCAGAAATTTAGTTACTGTTATCATTTTCGTAGACTCTCAATCTTTTATTCCTGATTGGTATGGTGCAAATCCGGTGGTGCGTTCCGGGTCGGTGCAAATTTAAAAACCGTGTAAAAGTGAAATCGTGTAAACCGAGTGCCGTGTAAATCGGGGGATAGGTGTACTAGGATTGTTTAAAACATTTTTCCTTTAATCTAGAGTATGAGTCATATCCTTTTTCCTATATATCATGATTTATTTCACAAAAAACACAATGCAAAGTAGAATTATATTTTTTACATTTAATTTTTCAAGTAAAATCAATTTTTGCGATTTGAATGGCATGGTTTTATTAACTTTCTAGCTTTTAAAAAATACATTATATTTTTTCATTACTCGGTACTGATTATTATTCAGAAATCAGGGATAAAAATTCTACAACTGAGTGAAAAACCAACAAAAGGGAATTAAGTGATCTTGGGGGAAAAAAAGAGAGGGAAAGAGAGAAGCCTTACAGGTTACTTCTTAAAGAATGAAAAAAATAAAATACCAGTAAAAACGAAAAGATTATGAACAATTTTATTTATTTTCTCATTCATGAAGTGCATGAAGAGAAAATAATATAATCATCAAACAATTTGAACTCGAGATTTTAATAAATCTCCATATTCCCGATTTATTAAAGTCCGAAAAATGCATTTTGGGATTATATCTATCTGTGAATCTGAAAACTTTTAACGCGTTGTGTCAGACGGATGAAATTTGGTATGTGATCTTCATAGCAAATTTGTTCATTTGTATGAAATTTTGAATCAAATGTATTCACAGATGTGTAGCGGTATCTTAATAAGCCAATAACATCCGCCAGACTCTGGTGATGACTTTTGTTGAATGGTTATGTTAAGCAGCTATGAACCCAAATGTCCCAGGTACTACTCCCCCACGGGGCCACGGTGGCCTAGTGGTAAATTCTCGGCTTCGGAACCGAAGGGTTTCAGGTTCGAGACTCGATTCCACTGAAGAACCGTCGTGTGAGGGGGTCTCTTGCACGTTTAATCTGTCAGGCCAAACGTCCTCCCTCTGGTATGGTGTGGTGTGGAGAGGGGGGTGCCATTTCAGGTGTCATCCTCGTCATCTGATCTTGGCTCAAAATTACGAGGTCCGTCCCAAAATAGCCCTCGTGTTGCTTTGAAACGGGACGTTAATATAACTAAACTAAACTAAACTAAACTCGACTCCCCCAACAATCCAATCCGCTACATTGGAGACCTCGGTCGATGATCCTTAAAACTGCTGTCGCCATCTACCCGCAGCAAACCCCAACCAAACCAAAGTCGTCGGACTCACTTCTCGTAACAACAGTAACAACAACTCTCTCCATCAGTAACGCAAAATCGTCAGACTCACTTGAAGCAGCAAAAGCTCTCATATGCTCACCAAAAAAAATCCGCTTGGAGCTAAAAATCGTTCCTCCCTCCGCAGACTCAATGGTAGGCAGAGTATTGTTGTGGTGTCTTAATCATCCAGTAACAACCTCTAGACACTGGTAATCACTTTTGTCAAATGGTTATGTTACGCAGCTGTGAATCAAAAGGTCCCAGGTTCGATTTTCACAAAAATTCAATCCGCTATGCAGGAAATCCGAATACCAGTAAATGCGATAGTTATTAAATGCAGAGAGTTAAGCATATAAGATTTGCTCTACGTTTATGGTGGAGTTTCACTGTATTTCGGAGTATTTTCTGGAATATAAAATACCCTCCGAAAACCTCTATAGACTAAATATACATGTACGCACCATTCTTCACCCTATTTTATAAAACCGTATATTCAGAAACTTTATATTACTACGAAAAATATGGAAAATAGGATGATATTACATAAATTTTTTATATGATTTCTTTCAAGAATTGATTTTATATTTTAAAAAGAAAGCTATTCTTCACTGCTCAACATTTCGGGCATTTCTATTTCTGTGATTTAGAAATAAATTTATATTAACACTCTTCAACGATTTTTTACTCATTGAAATTCCTTTAAAACATCGTTGTATTAATACGCAAGTTGTAATAACGATGTAATTATTATTACATATTGGGGAACTTAAAAGGTTATCTTTAAGTCTTAAAAAGTTGAAAATTATGAAATTTTAAGACATTTTAAGCTTTCAACTTTCATCCTGATTTATTCATATTAAAGTCAATGCTAAAAAATCTTTGAACTTCTATAAAATTCATAGAAGAAAAAAATTATTTTGTATATAAATTCAAATTTTGATTAACTGATCGGATCCAATTTATGATGAGATGACAAATAAAATTAAATCTCTGCAAATTAATTAATAGGCCAAAATTAAATAGGCCAAAAATTTTTATAAAAAGAAAGAGTAACCAAGTAAGATTACTACCATAACGGCACCTAAAAGAATTTATTATAATTTATCTATGATATCACTGTATATAAAATAATGAAGATTTCGTTTTACGTCATATTCAGCGATTATTTAAAATAACAAGGAATTTTATATATGCTTGTGCAAAAAGAGTTATTGCTATAAAAGGGTTTTATGACACTCATCATAGACAAGCCTGCTGAAGAAGTCAGAGATTTTAAACCGAGAGAGCATCTCTTATCTTGACTAGCGCTATCTAGATCCATTAATCTAGCTATCTTAATTACTCACGCATTACATTAACTTGCGTACCCCTTTTTGCGGGGGGGGGGGGCACATTCACTTACCTAACAGATAGAGCATGGATGAGGAGCAATCATGCACGAACCAGGAATTAAGCCCTTGACGCCCGGATCACACAGAACATGCGCTATCCATATTCCAGGACGTTGGCATAAAAATGTTTTAATTATCATTACATGTCGCTAAACTATTTTCGAAGTAGATGAATATTTCGAAATTAAAAAAAATTAAGTTTTTAACGTTTGCATTGATTTTCATTTATTTCCATTCATTTCTATCTTAAAAACCTTTTTCCAATGTTGCCGAAATTCACAGAATGTTTTTGCACATAAATTCACTTCATAGTAATTCAATAAAATCCAATTATTTCTATGAAATTTCTGTGATTATCTTTATGTATTGCTATACCATTTTAAAAAGTTAAATGTTTTGAAATTTTAAAACTTTTGCTTTGATTCCAGTTTATTCCCATCAATTTCAATTTTAAAAGAATCCTGTATAAAGTCGCCTAATTTAACAAATATTTTTGGAAATAAATTCAGTTCATGATAAATTGATCCTAATTCTAAAGATGACGATGTGACTATAAAAACTAAGTTTCTATAGCGCAATAAGTAGCTGCGCTTTCTTCTAGTAATTAACCCTGATAGATTTTTTTCGAAACAAAATTTCATTTTCTCATGAAATTTTTAAACAGAAAGAATAACCAAGTAGGATTATTATCATATTGGTGTTAATTTGAATAAGTATGTGCTGTAATACATTTATCTGAGATAAACGAAAAAAATCTTTATAACGTCGCTTAAATTCACAAAATGTTTTGCAAATAAATTCAATTCATAGTGATCCATATATAATCTAAAATATGACTATAAAAACTAAGTTCTCTTTTGAGCAGTAGGCAAAAGTATACTCATCGCATGATCAATCCCAATAGACTTGTTTTAAAAAAATAATTTCCTATGAAAATTTTAAAAAGAAAGAATAACTACGTGGGATTACTACTACAATGGTGTTGATTTTAATAAGCATTTGCCGTAATAAATTAATCTGAGATATCTCAATACATCTAATAATGAAAAAAAAAGAAATCCATAACCTCGCTTCAAATCAGAAAATCTTTTGCAAATAAATTCCATTCATTGTGATCGGAATATAATTTAAAACATGACGATATGACTATCAAAACTAAGTGTTTGTAGAGCAACTGGCCGCAGTGATTTCTTCTCGTAATCAAACCTAATAGATTTTTTTGGAAACCAAATTTTATTTTTCTATGAACTTTTTAAACAGAAGAATAACCAGATAGATTGCTACCATAATAGTGTTAATTTTAAGAAGCATTTATTGCAATAAATTTATCCAAGATATCACAATATGTGATGAAAAAAAATCTTTATTACGTCAACTAAAACTACAAACTGTTTTTCAAATAATTTCAATTTTTAGTGATCCGTATATGATCTAAAATATGACTATCAGAACTAAGTATTTACAGCGCAACAGGCTGAAGTGCATCCGTTTCATAATAGACTTTTTCATAATAGACATCCCAATAGACTTTTTTTTTGATAAAGATTTCCAATGGACTCTTTTTGTTCATAGAAAAATTAAATTACTGGTACTAATTTTAATAGGCATTTATTATATTAAATTTATCTCAGATATCGTAATATAACCAATAAAAAGAATTACATATGGTTTATGTTTCGAAATAATTTAAAAAAACGCGGGATATTTTGAGTGGATAAACGAGAAATTCTGTTAAATAAAAATGTTGTAATAATTACGTGTTGCTGAATTATTAAAAAATATTTTGATATTTCGAAGTTTGAAAACATTTTTTTTTATTTTTAGTATCTAAAATTGAAAATTTAATAATATATACAAATTATTATAATTAAAATGGGTCTTTTGCTATTTTATTGTATTATTCAGGTAAGTAATTTATCACTCTTTGAATTAAATTAAATAATACATCGTTAACTATTGTATGTTTCTTTGGAACGACTCGTCAAATGACGTGCTAAAACAATTTTTTGTAAATGATGCAATCACTAGAAAGACAGCCCGTCACAGGAGTACATGTGAGAGTTTTTTAAAATCCTAACCGATTTAACCCAAGAGCTTGATTTTAAAGATTTAACCTTTTGACCATTAAAGAAAGCCTCCTTCCTATTTGAAACACAATGCCGATAGCCATTATTTGCGATTCTAATCGATAAAATCATTTTGATACATTCTTGTTGGTGAAGAGAATGCTTCCGTTTGTTGAGAGGCTACTTGGTTTCACTCTCATTCGACAGAAAGCACAAAAGGGTTATCTGCAAGCACCACTTGAAACGTTAAGTGAAATTATCTTGCTCTTATCAGAGCTATAATGAGCTTAGAGAGCGACGTTAAATGTTTTCTTCGCACTCTCAGCTCATCTTAGCACACATAAAAAACTCTCTTTTTTTTACCAACCTGATAATCTTCGCTTTGAAATGTGTGTTTTTAGCTATGGGAATTTTCTCTTTCTCTAGGGAAGCAAAGCTCGCTGTTTAGGTGTATTTGAAAGGTGTATTATTGTGTTTTAAATACTTGTTAAAAATGGGAAAAATAGTTTATTCATTTTAAAATGCTTTTCACTCTGATGGTAGAAAGTCTATAAAATATCATTACAATCAAAATGATTTTTCAATTCCTTCTATTAGTTCACACTCTCCTTATATATATATATTAATATATCTTGTTCAAATTTTCAATCGTAAATAAAATTTTATTCATCCACTCAAGTTCAAATACATTTTTTTAACTTGTAGTTGAAGACACTTGATGTTAATACAGTTTTTTCAAATATAAATTCATTAATTAAATATAATTAATGAGTTTGAGCAGTTTGTTTTAAAAATCGAATTCAACAAGTAAATCGGCAAAATGCGAGGATTTCAGTATTTTTCACGTAAAGGTGGAAAATGCGAATTCAATTCTTGGGAAAATCAATAATTTTTGGATACTTAATTTTTTTTTTGAGAATTATTTAACAAAATTTTCTTTGTTGACCTAAGTAGAAATTGAATTAAAATTTTTTAAAGGTTACATGTTTTGTTGTATTTGATATTCGTTTTCATTTCGCATTTTTTTTAATGTTTCGAAATTTGTATTTCCAGCTACAATTACGTGTCGTTGAAGCATTATAGAACATCGAAATCACCTAATTTTTTTAACGTAAATCAATTGTTTCAACTCCAAAACGAAGAAATATTTCTAAATTCATAATATTAATTCATATTTATATATGTAATATAATATATTTCTATACATAATATAATATTATATTCATATATAATTCATTAATATTTTCGTCAATTGTAAGTTATTTCTAAATTCACCTTGCTTTTTAATTAGTTCAACTACAAAACGAAGTGTTTTTAAATTCAAAATTTTTTCCTTCAATTGTAAGATATTTCTAAATCCGCATTGTTTTTTACAGTCCGGTTTTACTACTGTATTGTTCCGTAGAGCATTACCTAATTGTTGATGTCCTTCAGGAACTTAAACAGTTCGCATTTTCCAGTGAAAATAATTGAGATTGTTTCGTGCTTTTTTAAACATAAGCCAATTAATTTTACTACTGAACGAAGAATTTTTAAATTCAAACACTTTTTTTAATTTATTGTTTACTTCAACATACGTTGTTTCTGTATCGCACCTGATTTCACTGTTTTGTTCCATATTATACTACAATACGGAAATATTCCGCTCTATAATAATACCTAGTTAGTTTTTACCATACTAGAAAGTATATTTTGATTCTCTAAAGACATGAACTGTTTCTTTCCATTGCAAATAACCTCTTACGACTACCCCTTTCCCTCCTCCAACACACACACACACAGCCTATAAAGAATATGAAATAAAATGAAGTAAAAGAAAGGAGTGCAATGATTTAAAAACAAAATTAAGCTATTTAATTTTTAATGACTTTTCTATAGAAATCATAATTTTTTAAAGAATCGTAACCGACTTTTAATAAAACAATTTCTTCATAGAATAAAAGTGAAATAAATATAATAATACAGTACCTCACATCAGAGACTCATTAAATATTTGACACAACTAGACGTAGAAAAAGTAAACATTCGTTAAAATAAACTAGAAATCTAAGAAAGTATTACAATAACAAAACCTTTGTGACTAACTGGAAGTTGAAAACTTGGCAAGTAGGTCACTTTTATTTTTGATGATTTGCTCGAATTTTACAGCTAACTGAACTTAACTAGCTAATGATATTTGCCAATTTCGAAAAGTAAAAGTAGAAAGTCAACGAAGTGAATAATTTAAATATGATCGGAGGAGTGATTTGCTCAAAAATAAATAAAAGTCTGGACTCGTTTTCATATTAAGCGAAATCTTTTATTGCTTAGGAATGGAGCAAGTTGTGGAATTTAATTAGGTGTGATATTATTCACTGAAATATCTGAACTTTAAAAGGTGAAAAAATTATGACATAATAAACTTTTTGAATCTACCCATTAGAATTTAATAATATATATGGTCCGCTAAACGTATTTAGTTTTGGTTCCAATATTACGAAAGATTCTATGGAAATGTTACATTCCTCTTGATTTTTTTCAAAATATCCAATAAAGATGTTATTACAAAATTCTTACTTTAAAAAATTAAATTAAGATACCTTTGGTTTATGGAACTCTAAACGCTTTTCTGAAAAAAGATTACGAAACCATTCTTGTTTTTCGTTATTTTCTTGTTGCTATTAACTGCTTTTGAGAACAAAATTTGTGTAGCGAGAGTGGTATTTGAGTCAAATCCTTGAGAATTATATAATTAATCTAATTGGAAATTCGTACATTTTTAGTTTTGGATGCAATTGCAATCAGTACCTGAGGTTTTATTTTCGAAATATCCATGGGAAAGTGAAATGTATACAGATTATTTCCCAAATAGCAATATTTGCTGAAACTAAATTTCTTAGACAGCGATTTTCAAACTTTATTAACATATTTTACTTTAAATTAGTTAATTAAAGTGATTTTGGTATTCTGTTATAAATTTTGAATTAATTAATCCTGCTTTTCGGAAGGCTGTGTGGATAAAAAAAAAACTTCATTATTTTATCCTATCATTCTCAACTATTGTTAAATGAACATGATACAAGTCAAAACAGCATCTTCTACTATTCTCACACTAAATGAACAAGATGACATTGAAGATTTACGATAAATTAACATCTGTTTTCAAGCTGGTTAAAGTTACTTAAGAACATATAACCAACATCTTTCTTTTCACATACTTCTACGGCATGGAAGAGAGGGGGGAGGGTGTAACTAGGCATATATAAGACCTGTATACAGATTCGAGTTTTTGTACTAATTACTTGTAAATCATCCCTCCGGCATCTTGAATGCAGCCTGAAGTACATTGATTGAAGGTGAGTGATGCACATTTGCCTCCGGCTAGGCTGCAGTGTCAGATAAACTGTTAGCAACCATTTAACTCCTCAGGATTGTTGATCCTATGTTATAATAAATAAAACAGTCAAAAGTTCGTCATGAATGGCATTAATAGAGCTGGGTAGAGCTCACATACTTGTGACAATACACACTTGATATCTAAGCGATGCATATATATATATATATATATAATCACACATTCTGCATTTGATATAATTAAGTTTCTGTCATAAAACTGAGAATTTTGAGATAGCCCATCGAGCTCCATGCAATAAAAATTAGAATTCGTGATCCATCAATGGTGAGTTCAAATTTCTGTCACCCGCTACCTTGTCTTTGAAACAAGTCATTAATCGATACTATGAACAATCAGCATCACTCTATTATTTCGCTTTAATTCGTATTTATTGAAGGAATTGCATTAGCTTTAAGTTCTGAGAGCTGTAATTTACGACGTAGAAGAAATATTTCAAATCCTTTAAAGTAACGGAAAGATGGGGGTGGGCATGAAGAATCAACAATGAATTCTTATTGACAGTTTTAAAACTTTCCTTGAGAAAGGGCAAGATCAAACAACCTTTCATCGCTTAACTGAGTAATTCTGGAGTTTATTTATAAAGCAAATATTATTGTTCGCTTAGAGAAAATGTGCGCAATTTTAGGAATCAAAAACAGGAAACTTATTTGCAAGCCTATATTTGCATTAGATGTACGCTGATATGCAACATTTTATTCGTAATTATTATTGTAGAAGGGAAAGAATTATTAAAAGCTTGCTCCACTCTTTAAGAATAGATATGTCAAATAATGCTGCTAAGAATCATTTGAAGTTATCAATGCAACCGTGAAAAACAGTAATGTCAAAACAGCCTTGTATATCATTTTCAAAAAATACTTTTCCTTTGAATTCATAGGTTAATGCAAACTAATTATCTGTTTTAATGAATTATCATGCAAAAAACTCAATGAGTAAGCTGTGATAACGAAGCGGTTTTGGCTTGTTATTTTAACAGTGAAGATAACTACTTTTTTTGGCTCACGGACATTTTGGTTTAGTTGAGGCGTAAATAGAATCGAGCGTTCATTTTGGCTTTATCTATTGTAAATATAACTGAGTATGCATTTGGATGAATTTTTATATAACTTAGTCATATAGTAAATAGAAGAGATTATGCATTTTGAATGAATTTTTGTTTAGCTTTGTAATGTAGCAAATAAAATAGAGGGAGGGTAAATTTAAGATGAATATTTGTTTCATTCAATCATAGTAAATAAAATAGTGTGGACACTTTGAATGAATTTTTGTTTTATTTAGTTATATAGTAAAAAGAACAGAGTATGCATTTTAAATGAATTTTTGTTTAGTTTAATTATATAGTAAGTAGAAACGAATGTGCGTTTTGGATGTTTGCCACTGACGATGGATTTGAAAATTGATGCAGATCTGTTATTTGTATATCAAGACTAAATATCCCAATTTAAATTTCCTGCAAGCTGTGTTGTTTTACAGTTATCACTTTCACACACACACACACACACACACACACACACACA
>JAPMOQ010058064.1:357448-420730 GCA_026543055.1 Argiope trifasciata
GGCTGATTTCTTTCAAAATGTGAAAGAAATTTGCAATTTTAGGATAAAGTGCTTAATATCCATTTAGTAAATTATAAATTCCATAAAAAATTTCATCACTGCATGCCTGAGTTACTAAGTTCATATACAGAGTGCCATAGAAGCATATAGGATCTTTATTTTTTATTGTATTCCACTTCATTTTTTTTTCTTATTTAGATATATATCCCAAATTTATCAAAATCTTGAGGCCAAAAGTTTTGACCATTCTCATTGTATATTTACAGATGCTAAAAGTTAAAAAAAAATAATTAAACAAACAAAATGGTTATTTTTTGTCACAAAAGGTCCAAAATTGGGCCATAGTGAGATAAAGCATTCCAATTACATATTTATTAATTTGTATATTTTCAAATTTATAATAAATTAAGAATTAAATAATGAACTGTTTTTGAACTTCTAAGTTCACAGACAGAGGGCCGTACAGGCAGCTATGATTTTTTAATTTTTTTTAATGTCGTTTTATTTATTTTTCTCAGATATGCTCAAGGCGTAGAGATTCATCAAAATCAAGAGGTCGAAATTTTTGATTTTATATTGTCCTATATTCTTCTTATATACTTAGATGCAAAAAGCTAAAATAAATAAATAAATAAGTCAATGATTCTTTGTAGTAACGAAAGATCCCAGATTACTAAGAAATAATACATTCATTAATTTGTGCATTTTCAAGTTTATTTTACATTAGGAATTAAATTATGCGCTGCTGTTGAATTTTTGTAACGATTCGTCAAAGAGATTAGCTTTTTCATAAAAGCTTTAAAATCATTTTATATCAGAAATGCAGCTCGTAGGGAACAATAAAAAAACTTCAGAAACGTTTGAATTTTTTGTCTATGAGATAAATAGGAGCATAAGAAACATACCTCGTTGTGATGCATAAACTTTTCAGCTTATAGATGTTTGGATAATATATTATTCAAATATGTGTGTGGCAGAAACTCCTTCCTTACAATCTATTTTCGAGTGATATATTACTTTCTAAAACAGTTCCATGCACTTCTTTACGGTGTCAAGGTTTCAAAAAGGTGCATTCCAATCGTAAATCATCAGTGTTTATTTTTTAAGGATTCAACGCATATTCTACAAAAGAAAGATGGACACATTTAAATCTAACTGCATATGCATTTATTTTCTATGAATTTTATTGAGAATAATTGCAATATGGCTTTATTTGTGTTTTCAACGTGCCCTTAAAGGATAATTTCTTTCATTTTTAAACTCATTAAACTACAAATCTGTATAGAGCAATGTTTTTTATGTCTGTTTTTGATTCAGTCTTCCTTTGCTTTTAAAATTTTTGATAAAATTACAAATAGGGGATCACCTTAAAACAGCATGTATCCCATTTACCTGCTTAAGCACGTTTTTAAATTCCGAATAAATAACCCGCAATCAATATATAAGGCTATTATTCACTAAAAAATAAACTGAAAATAAAATTCTTAATAGTAAAATAAATTTACCATGACAACATATAATTATACAACGCTGAACTAAAATAAACTCAATTTCATCTAAAACTGCTCTCTGAAATAAGAGTACGAAGCACTGTGGGATATTACTGTGTTCTTGTCTTTGGTTTGAAAACCGGATTTCACCAAAAAATAACCATGGAAGAAAGTATGGTACAAACTAATTCGATGAAGCCAATCAATCATCTTTCCGCTGTCATGATTTGGAAATTCGGAAAAAAGGAGGTACGGACTCAGGTGTTGTCCTCGTTATTTGATTGCAGTTCAAAATTAAGAGGCTCTTTCCAAAATAGGAGTCACGTTGAATCAAAATGGGTGTTAGAAATGATTAAACGAAATCGGAAAAAAGAGTGACACTTTTCGGATAATATTATATCTCTTGAATCTCTAGAATGAGTCTTAAAGAATGAAATTTTTGTTCAGGTATTTGTGGGAAAATTTCATGAATCTCATGGCCTTCGTCAGTCATATTACTATTGAAAATAATGATTTGTGTTTCAAAAATGCTTATTTCCTTTGTTTTATTTTTGCTGTCTCCGTTTGAGGAAGAGCTTTCTGATTTATCTGTTATAAATTCATACTAAAGTGTTTCTTGTATTTTCTTAGGTTGTGTACTTTTTTACATAATTTCAGAAATCCTTATTTCCCTCATAGAATTTTCTGTTTCAAGCACTAATTTACGATCTTAGTGAGAGTTATAGGTCTTCGTGTTATAGAAATTGGAATAATGCCACGGGTTACTTATATCCTTAGATATTAGAGAATATTTCTCATCAGTAAATTCTTTAAAGTGTCAACTCAAATAATCGATCTGACTAAGCTGATAATCATCCTTATTACCATAGCTCTCTTATCGTCCCCACTATCTGCCTAACACTCAAAATTTTTAAGTGCTTCTCTGCAAAGGCTCTTGTGTAGCTCTTAGTAGTATTCCTAAAATGTATGGATTTAAACTATTGATATTCTATTTAGATATTCGTTAGATAAAATATCTTTTATTAGTTACGTGCAATGATTTCATTCCCTTTAATTTAAATTACGGTAAAAATTTGTAATTTATCTTTATTTAGAAAAAGAAAGAAAGAAAATCAGTAATTTTTATTACGAATTTTTTTAAGCCTCTTAAGCAGTCTAGAAAGTTTTCAACTATAATTTAGTTGCAAAAGGTTTTATTACGTAGAACAAAAAATAAATGATGTCATAGTAATCAGATTAATTAAATTTATTGCTAAAATTGTTGAACAAAGACTTAAATATCGCTGATTGGTTAGCGAACATTTTACAATGTGGCAATTAAATGATTCAGACATTGCAGTCAGTCAAATTGATAAAAAATATTGAAAGAATTGCGGAAGATATCAAGTCATGTTTTTCATTACTTTGCCTGTCCAAGTATTTTCCCTTTTGGTTTTATTTCTATAACTATCAGTTTTCGAATAGTTTAACTGAATAATTTTATAGAATTCCGTCGAATGAATTGATTTTTCTATAATTTTTTAGATATCCACTCAATGTAGATATGTACATTGAAATGTAGTTAAAGTGATTACCTGTATTTCAATATAGATAATTACCTTTTTTGAGTGTATCCAATTTTAGCTCATTTAAATGTTGCAGTTTCGTAAGATAAATCATTTGATCTAAAACTTTGGATATTTAAAACGCGAAACTGCTGTGCAAATAAACTCACGAGTCTAAATAGACCTGTTTTATCTTACTGCCTACTACATATAATACAATATATATAACTCTACTTTAATTAAGGTGTTCATGAAAATCTTTTGTGATTGAAATCAAACAAATTTAAATGTATTCAGGTCAGTGGAAGGCAAGACAGTCTTCTTCTATCAGTTCCTAAATCATCATGCATCGTATTGCTAAACCATCATATTCTATAAATTTTCAAGGTTTCAACAAGAATGGAATAATAATTAACGAATATTCAAAATCAACTATTGCAAAAAATGTTGTAATTATCGACAGAAATGCTGCAATTTTGAAAAATTTCGATTTTTAAGGTTGGAGTAAAATGTTCGAAACTAGGTTTTTCTTTCTATGTTTTCTGCTGATCTTAGTAAACTATTCTTATGGAATATTTTTTTTCTAAATAAAATGTAAACTGCTATCAGAACTTCAAATATATATATACTTAGAAAGACTGGCATATTGAAAAAAATAATAGTAAACAGGTATTCAAAGCTGTATTCACAAAAGCATGTAAAATTTTACAATTCTTCCAAACTTGAACTACTTTCTTTCTCAAGAAATTCTGCGCATTGTTTTAAGTAGGTTCAATTATAGCATTCCACATAAATTAAGTCAATCACTAATATTTAAAGAATTTAAAACAAAAAGTTAACTGAAAACTCTATTTGAGAATGCACATGAAATTCTGCATGCATCAGAATAATCTATTAGATGCTTTTAAAAGATATTGGGCTTAGAATTTTAATAATATTAAATTAATGCATTTCATTTGAATTAATGAATTAAATCATTTATTTTTATTTTAAGCGAAATTTATAATTAATTTTTTCTGCATTTCATTCAAAATGTTTGAATTAACGACGTTTAGTAGCTATAAAGTGTGTAATCACGATATATGCCCAGTTTGTCTGTAAAAGAAAGCTAAACGAATTATTTGCGTGAACCTACTGAACAAATCAAAATGCAAGGAATTGGATAAATACTTTTGATAATGCAAATTAAAAAATTTAATTAGAGGGACATTAATATTTTGTATACATTCTTTTTTAAACTTAGTTTTTGAAAAAGATTGTTTTGACAAATAATTTTGAGACGAAAGACCTCCTAGTGTTGCGTAATGTCATCATATATGAATAAGTACTTTATCCATTTTATCTATAGCAAATTGTACAACTTTATTGATTTCGTTGAAAGAAAGCATTATGCAACTAACCCAAGATGATAAATAATAATTATTTCATTTACTTCAGTAGCATTTCATCGCTGTTTAGGAAACAAGCGGTACATATATTCATTCCATTTTCTAATAAATATTCTCATAGTAAATGAGACCTAGGTTATTAGAAAGCACCAGGAAAAGAATTTCCGCGCCTTTTGAAGTATTTTTCATCGGCTTAAGGTCAAGTGGAAACCTGCCATGACCGATAATAATGTCCTGTATTATCTCCGATTTTTTCTTCGATGCTACAGAAGGAGAAATCGCGAACGTTGATTGATGTTCCTAATTTTTCCTACCAACGGTATGCCGTTAGGATTGAGAGACGTCGCGTAACATTTGAGTGTACTTATCGCAATTTAGTTAGGAGATGAAACCCACACACACACATATCTACATATTAGTTTTTAATGTCATATTTACCTCATAATAGTATGCACAATTTATATTAAAGTTAACATTGCTATTATTTCTTTTTTCAACTTCTAAAATTTTAATAAAATCTTTTAGGGAAATCCCACCCCCCCATGAATTCATATCCAGTGCATATTTGTTTGAGTATTTTAAATTTCACATAATAATTCTTCAATATGTTATGAAGAATTATTATAACTAACAAACCTAATTATTCTTTTAACTAAGAATTATTATAACTTACCTGAACTATACATATTCAAATTCAGTGACATGTTTATTTGTGTTTTTCAAATTTTGCGTATGAATTTCTTACAATTTTATGGAGTTCTTAGACTACAAAATAAGTAATATAATCATTTAAAAAGATTTTGTTGTCATTTTAATTTGTCATATTGTGAAAAAATGGAAGATTTTAAGTTTTTTTTATCGAATAAACTTCAAAATTTTAAGATTGGAAATTCTTAAAATAAACTTCTAAACTTGAATGCTTTTGCTTTATATCTCTTTTTAATAAAAAACACTATTTCTACCTTTTGTTTCGAAACCTTTTGGTTTTTAACTGATATATTTTAATTTTAAAAGAGTTTTTTAGTCCACATTATGCAAAAATTATATCAGTATTTTATATGCATATCAGTATTTCATATGATTTTTTTATGGAGCCACATGTCACATTTATAACACATCATGAAATATCAAACTATTTTAATTTTTCAAGCTGAATAATTAATAACATCTTAACCTAGATATTTAGTCACATTTTATTTTACGCATATTAACACACGAAATATATATAAGTGAAAGAAAATACAAAAAAGAAATAGTGAGGAATAAAACAAACACACCAAATAAATATTTACATTTTACTATCAATATAAGTGTCAAATAAGTAAATACACCATCCTACGATGAATTCAAAATTTAGATATAATGATGAAAAACATTAAAAGATAAAGAAAATATCAAGATTATTAGAATATTTATCAAAAAGTCATAAAATCTGTATAAAGAAAAATTGGCAATTAAGTTAAACTTAACAAGGGCATTCTGTACTAGTCTTCTGTCTTTCAAAGCTCTTGCTACCACAAACAAATTAATAGATTATTTCAGACCAACAGAGCGTGCTATTAATATATTTAGAGAAGCATGCAGTGATTGTCTACGGGATCTCGAAGTATAAATAATGTGATTTTTACGCCAATAAGTAGACGATATATCTAAAGGAAAAATATATTAATATTCTTATAAAACCAGAAGGACAAGATTTTGTTTGCACCAAGAATTCTTCTATTATTTTTATAGTACAATAGTAAATATTTATATTATTATTGTAGTAAATAATATTATACAAAATTTATTTTCATGCATTTCTTTGATGCATAAGGAGCCCATGTTTTTATTAAATACTATTTTGAAATAATACTGTTGATATGTTTAGGAAGAGGACGTTAGCAAACATCATACTGTTATTCAATGAATGCTATTATGCAACATTTAAATGTTCAAACAGAAAGAATTGCTATCTTTTAGTAAACTTTTAGTATAGTATGATAGTGTTTCTGTTATCATTATAGTGTATAGTATTATATAGTATTTATTTTTACGTGTTTAACTGATGTATAAGAAATTAAGTTTTTACTCAATATCATTTTGTAATAATACTATTGATATGTTTTGGAAAAGAAAGTAAGAAAATATGCTGTTATCAATTGAATGCCATTACGCAACAGTTGAATGCTCAAGCAGGAAGAATTGCTGTATTTCAATAAACTTCTTGAACAATTTATAAAGCAAAGAGATTGGTTGAATTCTTCTCAATTTAGTAATATTTTATAGAAATTAAAGCATGCTTAAATATAATTTAATAAATTTTTAATCAATTACGGAACTGATGGAAGAATAATGAAGGGAATATTTAAACTTGATAATTCTTAAATTTTTGACGTTACTATTACTGAAAAGCAACTGTCCGAGCAAAACATAATAATTTAATAAATTTTAAAGAATGTACCAGATACATTTCTGTAATTTAATATACTATATCGTTTATATGATACGTTATATAAATTAATTACAAAGTTGCATCTGAAAATGAGTCTAGGAGGATTATTACTACTTTACAATCTTGTCTTGAAATTTTACATTAAAAGTATTCGAATAAATATATTTAGCAAAATTTCTTGATGTTAATTAATAATTATTGATTGTTTATCTTATTTTTCTTCTAACAAATGCAAGCGAAAGAATATTTTGCTGATAGGATAAAGCCATGTTTCTTTTTTTTTTTCTTCTTCTGAAATAGAATAGCTAATTCAAAAGTGTTAAGCAACTTAGCTTCATTTTATTGCCAGACTTAATGCGTTATAATGGTCATGCATGTGGATCTCACATAAGTTTAATGCTGTAATTCTACATCCAAAACATAATTTTTAATATTCTGTAGACATATAATAAGTCGATAATTAAAAGATGCGACTGATAAAGAATGCCACCCAGAACAAAAACTAAGTAGCAAGAAGATAGAGAGAAAATAAAGTGTTAGAGATAAAAGCATTTCATCAGAATACAAAGTGACTACTAATTATTTCATCTACTCTGCTACATACCTTATGAGTGTTGTTTACTATCTCGATGAGTAATGATGGGCAATTTGAGTGGCATCTTCAGATAATTTCTCCCCGAGAAAGCTCATTACTTAAACAATAGGGCGGGGGAGCGGTCAAATGAAAATCTAAAGCTCTCATCAAGTTTATCATTAGACTCAGCTTCATAATCAATCATCTTTTAGTTGATATCAGTGACTGATTTATTGAGGTAATGAGTCTGAAACAAGCAGAAGAGCCTTTAAGCTTCTTTTTAATATTCTTTAGAAGTCTTTGTAAAGAAGGAAATGAGGCTTTTAGAGTGTTTCGTGTCAAAATCGAGCTTTATCTGCTTCTAATTTCGGATAAGTTAAATGCACCTGGTTGAAACATACGGTTTAAAAAATATTAATTTTCTTTTTAAACGCTGCATTTGGACATAACTATTTATATCGAATAAATGTTTTTGAAATTGTTAATCAAATTGCAGTCTGAAATCTCATATAAAATTTTATAAAATATTTTGTTGTATTCATTTTCTGAAACTAGGAAACATCATTAGAATCTTATGTAATATCTTATTTACAATGTAGTAAAAATCGATAAATATTCCATTTAAAATTTTGACATCTCTTAAATTAGAGGAATTGATTTATTTTCATTAATGATTTTTTTAAATTCATAAATATTGAAAGCATATTGTTACATGTTAAATATTTTAAATACTTATAAATGTTAACTCAAAAAACTCATTCAGCTAGGGTATTTTAATAAAAAAAATTCTGTTAAAAAGTAAAGCTGAATTGCTCTTTAAAAAATATTACTTTAAATCATTCTGTAAATTATCATTTATGTTGCGTAATAAAAACATTTAATAAATTAAGCATTAAATATTTTGTAGCATTTCAAGTATATGCACAACTATATAATTCTATTTAATTTTCTATTTATGTTTACATATAGTGCTGTTATAAAAAACAACAAATCTCGTTATATTTTTGATAAAATTTTAATTAGTGGAACTGATGTATTTCATTGATGATTATTTTGAATTCGCAAGTACTGAAGAATGTTTATACTTTCAGATTTTTTTCCTTTTTTTCTACTTTTAATTTATGTTGCATAATTTAAACTTGTAATAAAGTAATATTAAATCTTTTGTGACATTTCATGTCTATACATAACTAAACATTCCCATTTAATATTCTATTTATGCATGCGAATGATAGTATAATAAAACTCAATAAATGTAGTGAGATTTCTGATAAATTTTGGATTAATGGATCTGATGCATTTGATTGATGATTATTTTGAATTCACCAAAGAATATTTATCATTTCAGGCTCTTTTACTACTTACTGCTTTTAATTTATGTTGCATAGCTAAAACTTTAAATAAAATAATATTAAACCTTTCGTGGCATTTCTTTTATGTACATAACTATACAATCCTATTTAATTTCCTATTTATGTATGCACATAACGTTATAAAAAATTCAATAAATCTCGTTAGATTTCTGATAATTTTAAATTATTGGAAGTGATGCATTTGATTTATGATTATTTTGAATTCGGAATCCTTGAAGAATATTTTTCACTTCAGATTCTTTTACTACTTACTGTTTTTAATTTATGTTGCTCAATTGTAATGTAATAATGTTAATTCCTTTGTGACATTTCATGTCTATACACATTTATATAATGAAATTTTTTAATTAATATATGCACATATTGGTGTAATAAAAATCAATAAATCTCGTTAGATTTCTAACAAATTTTAAATTAGTGGAACTGACTCCTTTAATTGATGATTGTTTTGAATTCTCAAGCGCTGAAGAATATTTATCATTTCAGATTCTTTTATTTCGTACAATTTTTATTTTATATTGCATAATTAAAAATTGTAATGAAATAATATTACATATTTTGTAACATTTCCTATCTGTAGGCAAATACACAACCTTATTTTATTTTCTATTTATATATGCACATGTTCGGGCAATAAAAATCAATAAATTTCGTGAGATTTCTGACAAAATTTAAATTAGTGGAACTGATGCTTTTGGTTGATGATTACTTAGAATTTACAAGAACTCAAGAATGTTTTTCATTTCAGATTCTTTTACTACTTATTTTCTGAAAGCTTAGGATAAAAGTCATCCGTTACATTTTTTTTAAACTGTTGTCATAGATCTTTTAGTAATAAGTGCATTGTGGATTTTTAGGCTTGTATCAATATTTATGGTCTGTGAAATCGTTGATGTCGCTTTGAACATGTCAAAACGAAATTTGTAATCTGAAACATGTTTTGCGATGTATTTTTAGGTCATCTTAGAAATGAAGTCGCTTAAAGTTACTTATGATGGTATCAGTCTCCTAGAGTTTGTTACCATTTAATGTTATCTTATTAAATCTAAAAAAAATAGACAGTTCAAGTATTAAATATTAATATTATACTGATTCAAATACTACTTTTTTATTGTGCAAACACTCCTTTTGAATTGCTAAAAAGGTGTCATCGTCTTTTGATTGAGGTCTATGTTGCTTTGCTTGTGCATGGCTTCTTTTAAATCAATTAGTCTTGACATCCAGTCGCCAACATATCAAATCGTCACGGTCCAGTTAGTTGAGTGGACTTTTCATCGAGAGCCAGCATCATTTCACGCTCAATCTTTTCACTAACTAATGATGCTCTGCTTTTTTTTTTTTTTTTTCATTTATTTAATGGTTGGTGACAGAAACCCGTTCTTAATTTTTGAAGAGCTCATTTATGAAAAAAATGTTCGTTGATTATATTTTCTGTTTCCTTTACTGACCGGAACTTTTCCACTCGGATTTTCTTTTCTTTTCTTTTTCAACAAAAGAAATTTTCGATCTGAGCATTTGATTCGTGACGTAACTCAGATTTTTAATCAATGATTGATTATGGTAGTCATTTATTTTGGAGGTATGATTATACGTAAATGATTTTCTCTTTTTCGTCTAGAAAACGATTTTTTTTTCGGAGCAATACATAGATTTTATCGCAAGTAATATTTTATTAGTGAGTAATTTTCGAGCTGAGAAATTAAACGATTTTCAGTTCTCAAGGTTTATTTTTCAATAGTTGATAGAAAATTGCTTGTGAGTAATACGAACGAAATATTTATAAAGGCCTTGAATAGATTATTTTCTATCTAGAAAAAAAATTGACCATGAAAATAAAATAAGTTAACTTATTAATGTTACTTCTTATGATGCTTTTCTTCTTCATTTTTCAACTATTTTCTGCTATATATGCCTTGAAAGGGAGAATTTGCACGAACTAATACTAACTATGAAAACTGAACAAACTGCTGTGTATGAGATTAATATGAATTAATACTAACTATGAAAATAGAATAAATTACTGTTTATGTGATTTTTCTTTCGCATTGAGTAACTATTTTCGAATATATATGCCTTGAAAGAAAGAATATGTATTTGTATGAGATAAACTAATACCAATTATGAAAGCAGAATAAATAGCTCTTTATGAGAATTTTCTCCTTCCTGATAAATATTTCCGTTCATATATGCTTGAAAAGTAAGAATTTGCATGTGATGAACGAATTCTTACTAAGAAAAAAAAAACTGCTTTTTAGGATATTTTTCTCCAAGATTCTGAAACTATTTTCTGTCATATACGCATTGAAAGAGAGAATTTGTTATAACTAATACTAAGAAAAGTTATTTTCATTAACTTATTAAAAATCAGGTCATCTTCTGTGATTCACATAAAGGAGGATTCTATTATCGAACTTTTGTTTAAATATTCATTAAATATTTTCCACCATGTATTAGTTGTCATAAAATTGGGAATATAGTTATTTATTATTGTAACAAATGTAATAAAATGTGAATTTCTTCATGGTTAATTCTTTAAAATATTTGGAAAGTAAGGATAGTTAAAATTAGTGAATTCCTGTAGATTAAAAATTGGTGAATAAAAAATATTTCATTTTTTGCAATAATTTAATTTTTTTTCTCTCTTTTAGGTTGGATTTATTCATACTTGTCATGGCGATTATCAGATAGAACCCCATTATTCTTTAAAACAAAGTGACGCATATTTTTTGCATCAGATCACATCAAACCACGAGACTTCTTGTCATCAATCTAGTAAGTACATGTTTGAATTTCTAAAAGTTAGCAACTTAAAGAGCAAACTGCAGCATCACACTTATCCAATGACTTTTAATGGATGCCCTCTAATTAAAATCGATACCGATAACATGTTCGGTTTTATTTTTATTAAACCTGATAATGTCTGCGATTTGTATCACAGTCATCTATACTTCAAACATCCATTTATCGCCGTAAGAAATGCATAAATTCTTATTCTTTAGTCATCTTTTTTTTTTTTTTGAAGAACATGTGCAGTTTGTAGTAATATAAAGTTGAAAATTATTACTTACAACTGTGAAATTATTATACTTTAAAGGCTACACTAAGAAAATAAATAAATTCCTGAAAATTATGTCTACAAAGTCTATTTTAAAATCTTTTATTCAACTTTATTCAATTCATATTATAAAGTCAATAATGCATTCTCAATCTACTGGAGTTGTGAAATCTGGTACGCTCTTGAGTTTTAGATGATACTAAACTATTTTCACACATTGTGAATTAATACATATGGTTGTTTTAACATGAGCCATTTAGTTAATTTAACTTAGTTTTCAACACCCATGGTGCCACCTAATGGCAAATCTGTGGCAATAGCTACATATTTAGTAAGATTTAAAATAATAATTAATTATCACAGTTTAGAAGGAAAAAAACTTTTATTAAATGAAAAAATTTAATTCGAAATAAAAGCGTGTTTCTATATCTGTCAAATTATTACACTTGAAATAATACCTCTTTAAGAGAACAAATATATTCCATGAATGCGTGACTGTAAAGTCCATTTTTTATTACGTATTTATATTTATTTTATAACTTTACTTATTTTATATTTATGGCATTTTTAAAAATCAATAATACATTCTTAATGTACAAGAGCTGTGAAATCTAATACACTCTAGGGTTTTCGATGGCGCTATTTTGACATATTGTGAATTATTACACATGGTTGCTTTAAGATGAGTTAATCTGTTATCTAAATTTTTAACAATTGCTCGTGGCTCCACCTGATGTCGAATTTATGAAAATGGATACATATTTAGTAACATTAAAAATATTGATTATAAATAAAAGAATAGAAGAAAAAACTTCCATTAAAATAAAATTTTAATGCGTATGAAAATGTATTTTTAAAAAGTGCTTTTGTTAAATTTATTCTCAGTTGAAAATGAATTTTCGAAGCAAAATAGTTAAATAAACTATTTTACTTACTCGGTATACATTAAGAATAAACATTTTATGTTAATCAATTTTGTTTCTGATTCTAAAGAATAGACTGGTTTATATAATATTTTTAAAATGCGACGCTGTGATGTTTCTTATTCGAAAGGAAACATATTGAATATAGTTTGAAATCATTAGCATTACTTTAATTTATCTATTCATATTGAAGATAATTCTTATTAAAAAAGTAACAACTGGAAATTTTGGAATGTTGTTACATCAATCATTGAAATCATGTCATATGCAAAGTATATTTGTTTTCGAATAAAACAATCGAATGATACAAGCGAGTTCATTCTTGATAAAAATGATCGGTTGAAGAAAAAACGGAAAAACGAAACCTAAGAAATCTTTTCTTTCTGGCTTATTACAAGAAAAATAGCCTTTGCAGCTGAAACCCTATCCGATGTAGTGAAGAAGATAAATGCTGTTCAGCCAGGGAAAAAAAATTGCTTAACGGCAATGCATTATCCTTGTGATACAAATTGTGAAACCGCATGTGGTAAAAAAGAATTCCCACGATACCTTACACATAATATTTCATGTCTTGCAGACTGTGCTTTTGATATTAATAGAAACCAAATCTTGGAATGTAATACGAATATTATTACAATATGAAAAAAGAATTTAGTAAACCTGAAATAATTATGAAAATGCGAATAATGAAGTAAATAAGTGCAAAAAAAAACCCCTTTCTATTGTCATGAAAAATAAAATAAGTTTTGAATTAAAACCTGCATTTATGTTATGAGAAATATAAAATTAATATTACAGTTAAAAAGAGTGTGTAGATTTTAAAAAATCCTCTTTTTTTAAAAATCTATTAGGCTCATCGGTAAAGTCCGTTTAAGCCTTCCAAATTCAAAATGGTGTATAGCCAGGGGTATAACGTCTGTCGATATTAAACTGATTATGCAGAGTATATTGAGACTGGTTTCAGCGATCCTAGCGGCGGAATATGATAATAACAAAAAGTAAAGAAGATCGGCGAAAAAGTCCACTTAGAAAGATGTATGCAATACATAATTTAAATACAGGAAATAGTTTTATGGATTTATCTGTAAAAATGGCTAAAATATTTGCAATTTAAATAATGAATGATCTTGAAAATATATTCATCCTATCTGATCCCTTCAATAATTTTTGATTCTCCCCCTCCCAGAATATGCATTGCAGATTTATTTTAATTATTATGCTTGTTTGTTTCCTTCGTTGCTTTAATTTCGCATCACTGTTACTTAACTTTGAAAAAATGTATAATATTTTTTTTCTTCGTTTTTCTATTTGTATTTTCTGTGTAATAAAACTGTAATATATTTTTCAATTTTAGGACGAACACTTTGTTTTTGAGTTACTTTTAAAACTTCCCTATTTCGTCACTAGGAGCGCTCTAACCTGTTTCAATAAATTCAGCAGATTAACATAAATATTAGTAAGCGTAACTTTCCTGGCTACACAAGACTTTGAATTTAAAGGGTTTAAAAGGACTTTAGCAGTCGTTTTATATATAATATTAAAAGTTAGTCTTAGGACCTAATCCATATTTTGATTATCATAAATGTGACATTTCTCTACAATATCGAAAAGGAAAGTGAATATAGATCCACAATTTTTCTGCTTTAATATATTCAAATATAATATAATGCTGACTTGGACCTTCATATGTTTCGAATACTTTCGAGTGCAAAATTATTTTGAAAACGCGGAGAACAAATCTGAATATGTTTCAAAATTTCGGGTGTAGATATTTATCTGAATAGACATAAGTTTTGAAACTTTATACGCATTCCGCTTGACTCGGATAGAAAATTACTTCGGAAAAAACTTTGAATGAATCCTAAATATTTTTCCATTAATATATTAATAAAAGTCAATCCATTATGCTTACAATTTGAAACGAGTTTGAAATTTGAGGTAAATAGTGAATATATCCGAAATTTTCCTTTTAATATCTTTATATAATCCCTAGATAATTAAAGATAATTTTTTTAATATCTATAGAATATTTCAATATCAGAAAATGCAAATTTAAGGTCATTAATCACTATTAAGTTCGAGTATCCCATTTAAAAAATTTTCAAAAAGACAAAAAAAATTTATTACAAATACAAAATAAATATTTTTCTTGGCCTTCTTTAAAATCATGAGAAGTCTATTTTCCCGATTCTCAAATTTTAAATGTCAATCTTAAATTATTTTACCGACGAAAGCTCTTATCAGCATCTTCAGAAACCATAAAATATCAATAAACACTTTGACCACACCATCTGATTTCAACATTCAAATTAATTACCAATTAATTATTAGAGATAATGATGTGACAACACCGTAACACTAAGAAGATAACTGGCATAATTTTATGCTACATTTTTCTATGGGAAAAAAAACACCCTTAGAAGTTTCAATTTCCTATCTCGAACCATAACGAAATATCTTATTTTATGAATTAATTTCTAATTATTTAGACTGATGAAAAATCGAGCTTTTTTTTATGTAATAAAGTGTGCAAGGTTTTTTCTTAACCCTTTCCACTTACAGATTTCGACAACGCCGATATCATCCATTTTAATCTAGATATAAACAACAATCTTTGCGAAAAAGTATACATGTTCTGCATTTCTTCCTAAACAAATGGGTTATATTCTACCAAATTTTGCACACTTATTATATAAGACAAGACAAAAAATTCTATCGATTTTTCAAAACACAAAATTAACTAAATATTTAATTAAAAAATAATTAATTAGAAATTGAATGAAATGCTTCATTTTTCTATTTTGAATTCCTCTATCGATATTTTTTACGTTTCTTATTTATTTTAATATAAATCATTTGGCAACGCTTTTATTAGCTCTAAAGTAATGATTTAGTAGTGTTTAAAACATTCAAGACTATATCTCAAATTCTAAGGAAAGGAAAGTAAAAACAAGTAATATACATAAAATTTTTTGTCAATTCCTATTTAGGTAACAAAGAAAAATTTATTTTAGTTACTTTTTTTATTAAATAATAACAATTAATATAAATATGTATACACATATGACAGAATCACAATATTAAGTGGAAAAATAGAAAGCAAATTTTTATTTTCGTTTTTTTTTCTTGTCTAATTTATGAAGCTGACGGTGGTCTATGATTTCTCATTGGAAGAATTGAACTCGCTTGATAAAAACCGAAATCCTTGCATTATACAAATTGAGTTTCTGCCCGTTGATTTAAATTTTCATTAAAAACTGATAAAATATTTAAAATATTAAAATGAATTAAATTTAATTAATGAATTAATATTTGGAAAAAAAATGTATTAATATCTAGTGCCATCCGCTGTTTTATACAAAATTTCCGCCAATTTATACAAAAGCTGTTATCAAGGAACATTAGCAAAATTCTTTAAGAACATTTTGGTATTTGGTATCAAAAGCAATTATTGATTTGATTTATTTTTGTGTTTTTTACTAACGAAAAATTAACTATATTAATCTTTTCGAAAGGTTCTTTAAAATCTTTCTTGGACAACAAATATTAATAAATTATGCAGAATATTATCTATCGATGGTCTAAAAACTTCTCAAGTTTGATTGATATTTAAATTTAAATAAAAAAAAATTTAAGGTGTTAAAAGAATTTTGAATATTATAATATTTTAACAAAAGTTGTTTATCCGTTATAAATATAATACACGAAACGATATTTATTCCGAGCAATGCCGGGTATTTAAATTTTCTTTCAATATTTAACTATTTTTACTAATAAATAATAAATTCGGTTATAAATAGTTAAATCAATTCCAATAAGAAAACTATTTAAAATACCGTTTTTAGAAAAAAAAGTTACTCATTAAAGGATTAATATGTAACTTAATTGAAATCAGCTTAGAACGGAATAATAATTTCGGTTATTACAAACATAAAATGACGAAGACGGGCGGATAAAAGTGAATAAGGTTTTTTTTTAGTTATTTTCTTTTTGCCCAATTCTTTTATTGCGCGCAGTTGAACAAAGGCATACTTCATAGCAGGGTTCCGTGCCCAATAGAACGAATTAGTCGAACTTGATCTTTTAATTAGACATGGAGAAATAATCCCTGGCATTACGGGAAGTCCTAAGTTTTGTTCTGAAATGAATTTCGTTTCTTTTTATATCTATTTTTGTAACCCGGAGATGTCATTAAGAAAGGGACTCAGCTGTGATAATAGAACAGTTAGACAGCAGAGAAAGAGCGAGACAAAAAAAAAAAGAACATAATGTATGGTTGTTTTGTTGACGGCTGTGCAGATGAGTTTCAAAAAGTGTAAATGAACAGATTAGAAGGAAATTCAAGTTTTCCTTGAATTTTATGATACATAATAGAATTAAGACTTGTGAATGTTCCAATCGTATAATCTGGTCTTACAAATGTAGATTTTTAAAAAGAAATAACAAGATGTTAAGCTGGTTAATTATAAAAACCTTGAAATGCGCAAAATTATGCAGATTCTTTTCCTTCACTCACTAGTTGCTTTAATCAGTATACATTAAAAATACTTGTTCAGCCTATAACTCAATTATCAATTTAAAAAAAATTATTCGTTATCGTTTACATAGAAGTTCATCTAAGCTGATAATGAAAAAGACTTAAAACGTGTTAGCTTACTTAAAGGAAAATTCCTTTCAATTAAAAGGGAAATGATGGAATAAGAAGTGATAAAAATTGATGTAAAAAGATATTTAATTTGATTAGAATGTTTTAGTAGCACGTACTTGCATCTTTTTTTAAATAATGAACAATTTAATATAATTTAAATGAAATTGATGTTTTACAGTTTTAATATTTATTAATATTTTTTACATTTATGAATGTACAAAATACTAAGGAATTTCGATACATCATAAAAATAATAAGCTTGCAACAATGCAAACAGAAAATATAGAAAACAAACACATTGGCATTATTATATCAATATCTCGCATGTTAAATTTGCCAAAGCATTTTTTAAATTCAAAACAGTTACGTATATTGCCTATATTTATTATAAAATTATAATATGTGATATGTGATTGTTGTATGCTGTCACAAAATATTATTTGTTGTTGGTGATCCTACCTTTACATCAACATATTTAAGTTTTGCTGCTTGTGCAACTTGATATACTGCATTTTGATAGAACAGTGATGACGTGTAATCGAAATTCTTATAAATCATTCTCTCTTTTTATTTTATCTTTATTCATGAATAAAAAAACATATACCTTTCAAGATGGTAATTGATTGCAAAGACCTCGAAAGACATTTTGGAGTAAATACGATATTAAATATAATGGAACATAAAGTATAGTCCGATAAACAACATCATAAATATCAAAGTATTAGGGAAGAAGAAAATTAAATAAAATATGATGGAAAAATTCTTAATATATCCCCCCTCAAAAAATTCTATCGCACTCACAGCAAGTGAAGCCATTTTTTTTCCATGATTACATCCAACGTAACATTTTGGATTTACTTAAAGCTTCTCTGTATTTAACAGCAATGCTTGCCTTTTTCAGGGTTTTTTTTTTCTTGTACCGCCTACATCTTTTAATATTCCTTGTTGGGGAGCAAATTTTGTGTCATTATTACTTTCAAGACATTGCAATTTTGTTATCATCATGGCTGTCTTATTATTTTTCTTTAAGATAATGAAGCAATCCGAGACAAAACTTTCATGTTCTGAAAGTCCATTCCCAACTTTATTGTGATAATGAAATTGCCGTAATTTGATAAACAGCTGTGAAGTTCGATAATTTTCAAAACACGGCCGCACCATTTTATCGTCTCATTTGCATAATCACCTGTTGCATCTTTCACAAATGTGGCAATGATTGCCAATGCTTTTTTGAATGTGTCCTTTGACTGTTGCATCATGTTTTGTTTCCTCTTGAGCAGAAGGACGTATTACACAATTCCAACAAATGATTTTTATTACTCTGTTAAATTCATTTCTAATGGGAACTGGAGTGAATCATTAAGAACAGAAGAAATTCATTTATTGTAATTTTCTAAGGAAAACTGGTTTGGAGTCAGGGTGATCTGCCTCTTTCATTATTTGGTTAAAACTCCAGGAAAAAGTGAGACAACTAACTTTTAATGAACATTAGAAATTTAATAACTTCATGCACATGTATGTAATTTTTATTTGCTTGTATATGTTTAAAACAAGAAAGATTTAAAAATTCGATCTCCATGTTTTAATATATTTCCAGATATTAGACCTTCATAAATTTGGAAAATGAGATTTTTGGAATCACGCATTACTGTTTTTGTAATTGTGAGTTTGATTCTTCAAATACCCATTGAATAAGACGAATAATGTGTGGAATGTGGTTTATACACAAAATTGTAGATATCTATAGCATTTTGAACGAAATCTCTCGAAGCGAAGTTTGTTTGTCTGTCCTTCCATGTGTGTATAAACCCTATAAATTATAAACGTGCTAAATCAGATGAATAGAATTAGCAATTTATTATTTATCGCTGGATGTATAAATATGTATATCTAATGCAAATATAAGCAAACTGTGCAGAAAATACTTCAAAAGAAACATCCATCATAAATTCAACCGTAATTCAGACAAAATCCATCAAAAGTTGATTGTCTGTTTATGTACATGTGAATATTCCCCCATAAAATCAATGAAAGATAGATACATTAATATTCCTATATGGTCTTCGCACAAAAATCAATATTCAGTGTAAACAAATTTATAAAATGGTAGAGGATCAGTTCCAAAATACATCACTGATTATCCACAATATATGTCGAAATTTAATATGTGGAAGTATGCTTAAAAGTGAGGGAGGGGGATACACTCCCGTTTAATGGAACGTTTAAATACTGATTTAAACTCATTACGTCTAATATAAACTTGCTTAAAATTACGCGAAGAATTTGTTAATTTTTTTAAAATCCGCTCTTGTATTATTTAGGGAATTAAGGCAAAACAAAAAATAGAAAATAATAAAAAAAATGCTTCGGTTTTTTTTATTCCTAGGTTTCTTAAATTTTCTCAATAGACTCTTTCCTTGTTGCAATCTGAAATTCAATCGGCTTGATGTGTGAATATCTGAAAGTAATGCTTTTTGGCAGAAGGGTCCTTTGTTCTTTCCTTGGCAGACACCCACTTAGATGACAACCCCGAAATAATGGCTCTGCAATTGACTCATTACCTTCGAAAGTACTGTGGGTGTCAGACAATAACAGTATCATCTTTCTAATTTTCTCATTTATAAACCTTCTAACTTACGCGACACATGGCCTTCTACTTATAAAATTAATGATAGCTTCAATTGACTCGATATAAGAAAACTCCGTGATTTATGAAAAATCCTCATTAAAATTAAAATATTAAGAAAGAAAATAAGATATATAAACTTGTAAGTCATAGTTAAAGAGTTTAGTTAGATCTATCTTATATATAATTCGAGGCCACGCATTTTTTCCCCGACGATATATCACTAGAAAATGATACTGTCTAAAGTTCTTTTAATTTCTATTTTTGGATTTTTTTGTTAGCTAGAAAGAAAGGTTTTCATTTAAAAATGGTTTAAATGCATTAAAACGCATTAACGATAGGCTGTTATTGTATTAACTGCAAAAAATATCTGGAAAGCTTTTTATATTGTCTCAACAAACGATTTTTAATACTTTAAAAAAGCATCTGCCTTAAAGAGTAACGTTATTTTGAGAAAGAAAAATAGTTTTTAACCGTTTATGTCTTTCTTTTTTTTATATATGGCTGTACAGCTCATGCAGAAGTTTTCCCTTCCGTTTAGGTATAAGTAGTTGTTCGACTATTAGTATCTTTTTTAAAAATCTTTTTTTTTTTTCATAAATGTTTGGAAATGTTTCGTAATAAATGTTTTATCCTTATCGCTTTTCCGGGCTCAAATGTTAACAAATTCATCATAATCGATCGTGGCTTATCATTTTGTGCGTATTTTGCTGTTAAATATTTACAAAAAAAGTCTTGTAGTTGTAAAGTAAATGAATTTGTAGCAGTTGCTTGATAAATTAGAACCCTTTGATATTTTCTCCAGTTTATTTATTACGTTTATTTTAATTTTTTTTGTGTATTTCTGCCTTCCAAAACCCATTTATATTATATTTTCTTATATAATACTAGTGGATATTGGTTATAATATAATGCAAGTGGAGATTATATTCTTGCATTATATTTTCTCATTTGTATCAAGTTTCATAGATTTCATCATTGATTTCGACGTATTATTAATTTATACCAAAAAATGCTTAGTTATTTAACTAAATGAGAGCAAAAAATGTCATCAAATTTGTAGTATGAAATGTTATGAAGTGCGTTTTAAAGATTTGTTGATATCTCATATGCAATATAAGCCTTAGATCAAAATAATTTAAATGACAATTAAAGTTCTAATAAATTGCAGTTTTCTTTAATAAAGAAAATACGAAATAAACGAAACTTTTTTTTTCCATTTTAATTGGGTTCCATATCTAATCATTGATAGTTTATTAAAATCATTTTTTCGAAAATAAAGTAAGAACAAGGGGATTTACAACAAAACAACACACTCAGTACTGTTGCAGTTTATTAAAATTGAACTTATTAAAATGAAATCTTTTTTTCTTCTGTAACCTTAGTAACCATTGTAAGCTTGAATTCGCAGCATTAATTGAAAAAATCAATTAATTTGGAATAATCCTCAAGAGTATAAAATATGTTTTAAAAAGTCTTGCATTTAAACTATTTATTAAAAAGAGATCCTTTGTTCGAATAATTCATATGAATGATTGAAACTGAAGAATTGAAATGGAGATTATATTTCTGAATTTCAACACAATTTTTTATTTTATCTTTAACCATTGACAGATATATGTTCAAAATGCAATTTAAATTTGTGTTATGTAAAATTTGTTTCAGATATTAAAAATTATTAATGAGAGATTTTTTTTTGAAATATATCTAATTAATGAATTATGATTCCCTTACGCTGGCTCATCAAATTCGTTAATTCTTTTTAAAGCAATTTTTCTGTATTTGATGCCGTTGTTTCATTTAAAAAAGCAGCTTAAAATTCCTGTGTATTAACCTCAATAAAACCTCCATTATTTCATTAAAATGTGACAAGTTTTATTACTGTGACTAAAATATCAGGCATAAGATAAACTTATTTTTTGAGTTTTTTTCCAAGTGATATGAATTATTTCATATGACCTAAGAAATATATTTCTTCAATCCACTGAAATATTCTTTTTGGGGATCAAAAAAGCAAAATGATCTCATTAAAATGAAATGTGGATGAAATTAGAAGCTCGTATAAGGCGAGAAAATGGTTCTGAAAGAAGACTTCCATCACCCCCTCATAAATTACACGAAACACCGTCTTCTGTCCTGTCCTAAGTACCCTACATCATACAGCTGCAAGGCATTATTGGCCTTATACAACCCTCTCTAACCATTGTCGCAATTTTATCATCTTCTACAAAACAGATTGCATTTTACAGTTCTGTAACTTGATAAGCATAAGAAATGAATGTCTTCCTTTTTTATATTTGGATGAAGCATGTTTCAGCAGTTATTTAATTGTTCGATTGTTTTTAATGGAATAGTGATGCAGTTTATAAATCAAAAATTTATCAAGGTTAGATATCCTCGAATAAATCCTATTTATTCTTTCATAAAGATAGATAGATATCTTCAAATTTTTAATCCCTATCTTCACGGAAAAAATAACATCCAGTTTTTAATTTATTTTTACAGTTTTTTAGCACGGTTTTACATCTACAAAGTCGAATTATATTGAGAAATTTTAAGAAAAAAATTATGTATGCATTTATCAGATTTTGATATCCGATAAAGTTAAACATTGATTTACAAATAACTCCGATGAGGAACTAGGTTTGCTTTGCATTATAATCTACCCAAAAGTGTTGATTATTGCTCATTTCAGTTTCTTGAGACAACCGCTTGTGGACGATTATATTCTATGGAATGTATTCTATCTCTCTAAGGGATGATACTTGGAAAGATGTGGTTATTTCCAGAATTTTCTTTATTGTTAAGTATAAACAACTCCTCCTTTTATCTCCCTTTCACCCCTTTTTTTGTTGAATTAATCCCATCCTAACGCATGCTCAAAAGGGATTTAGAATCCGTTGGTAAACAATATAGGAATGTTATAATCGGAAAATAAGGGATCGTTTAAAAAATAACTTTCTGTAAATAAAAATAATTAGAGATGCCATGTTTCTATATGACCAGACTGTTAATCTACAGTGTTATTTTTTAAAAAATAAAATATATAAAATGTGCTTACTATCGTTTCGTGTGGTAGATTTATGTTAAATACTTAAATTGAAATTTTAATATACAGCTGAAAATTGATTTTAAAAGATTTTTGTTACTGAAATAATACAATTTTTATATCAGTTATTCATTCTTTTATCTTAATTTTAATGAATAAAAATGCAATATTAACTGCAATTCAAAAACATACTCTACATTGTTAGTGTTAACGTCAATTATTAAAATGATGACAAAATAAGAATGTAATAAACAGTACAAACAAATTATATAAAGAAATGTTACAATTACACACCCCAATACCAACTTCAGACTTTGTAGTTTAAAATGCATATTTAGCTTAATATATAAAACATTAATATTCGCCAATTTTAGAATCACATATTTTTTAAGAAGAAAATGTATCATTTTAATTGTTATTTTATTTTATACACTCACCTGTCTCATTTTATATCTTTAGTATTAGTATTTTATTGATAATTTATTGAATGTTGTCAAATTTAATCTAAAAACTGTCTAAAAATTTGTAATTTATTATAAAATTCATTTTTATTAAAATATTTTGAATATATATATGATTTTATATATTTTCATTTTAATCAGTTACATAAATTAATTTTTTATTGATTTTGTTTTCAATAATATATATTTGCGCATAAAAGTATACATAATATTTTTTTATTTGTCCCTCTCATTCATTTATATAGAATTACGCAGTTCGCTTATGGTATCATAAATTATTTCAGTATACGTTATAAAAGTTCCAATGTTCATTTTTTTATACATACAATTTCTAAAACTCTTTGGAAATGAATTTTGTATCAAAGTATTATTTCTTGCGAAATAAACATTCGCTTCGATGCAGAGAAGAATGATTGCCATCTTTCGTTTCCACCGTAAGCGATGTATATTTTATCTTTTCTCACTGGATGAATGTTTTCTTTCAGACACCATGCCGACTACTAATATGTTATAAAGGGCATGGCATTGAAATCATCAGATAATTTAGAATTTATTTCATTTTTTATGTCGGTTTTCACCCCTGGAATCACAGCAACACTAGTTTTCGGAAATAAAAAGAAAGTGATAAAAGAAAAAGTGAGTGAAAAGCAGATAAAACTCATCATCTGCCGATGCTAGCGCACTACATAGTTTCTACATCTGTGTTTATATTTTTGTCTGTCATTCATAAACATAATCAGAAGTTTCCCGTTGAGGTGTCAGAAAAAAATTAATCTTTGATAAAGGGAAAAAATTTTTTTTTGAACTTTTTTTAATATTGCTGTCAATTTGTGATCAAGTGATACTCATCAAATGCACCACGTTCATTTTAATTACGAATTCTATACATAAATGGAAAAACTATATCATAAAGTAACCTGCAATTAGAGGCTAAGCACTAAATTTTATTATCTTTGTAATACGTCTCTGTCTTTAAGTGCACTTTTCATTCAGTTCATGATTTCTCTGAGGTCGGTTATTTAAAAGTGCAGATGTGAAAAAAAATTAGTTCATACATTAGTCTATGTGAATTTGTTGCGATCAAAGTAATACATGTATTATTAAAAAGTAATGATCAAAATTAAATAAAATATTCAAACTTGTTGAAGAAAAGATAGAACAGAAAGTCGTCTCATCCCTCCGTATCCGTACCCATTCTGGTCACTGAACGGTTTGTAGGTCTGTGCCTGGAATTTTATCAAAAATCAGAATAATTTCTGAAGAAAAAACTAATAATGTGCAGAATTTATAAACATATAAGAAATAATTATTATTTGAAATCGTTTTCAAGAAAAATTATTTGGAGTAGTAATTTTATAGAAACATTATTTGGAGTAATAATATGTGGAAATGTATTACGTATATGAAAACACACACGTGATTATTGCACTTGTAATCATAACATATTATAGTAGATGAGAATGGAGTTAAAAAATCTGATAAAAAACTTATTATCTTTCCAAAGAATGCATTATTTTTGAACTGAATATTTTAATCACCGTATGAAACAAATCAAATATTTGTGTCAAATGAATTTCGAAATCAGATGCTTATCTTATCGGTAGGAAGCCAGCATGTCACGACAATGCACTGTAGTTCTACAACATGAAGTTAGATGTTACTTGAAGCGCTTAGATGCCTCTAACATCTAAGTAATGCGCTTATATGTCATTAACATCTAATTGATGCGCTTAGAGGCATTTAACGTCTAACTAATGCGCTTAGATGCCTTTAAAATCGACTGATGCAATTCGATGTTACCTTTTTGTGTGACTATGATGTCACATGAATTAATTCCATTCAAATTTAAATGTCTAAAAATAAATGTAAATGATGAAAATGAAATAATTAAGCTTTTCGAATTGTTGGATTTGTCATTGATGTTAATTTTTCTTCAAAAATATTGAAAAACTTTCAAAACTGTCCTCATTTGGAAAGATGAAACTTTATTTTTCTGAGAATAAAAACAAGATGATAAAATGAAATAAAGAAACTGCTTTATGCAACTAATTTACTGCACAGTGTTTTATGTGTCTATTATTTCTGAAGTAATGGTGAATCAATCGTAATTGATTAATGAAATTAAATGCTTACTGCATTTTTGACTTCAAAAAGGAAAGTTATTTTGTTGTAAAAATTTGATTTAACTATCAAAGTTTTAATTAATTTATTTTTATATTAAATAAAGATCAAATATATTGCTTAATTTATACTTCTAAAATTTCTTACAATTATTTAAGTCGAATTACACATATTTCATAGAAGACCTAGCCCAGTGCAGTGTCAAATTTAATTGATAATATTTATGTTAATGGTATTTTCAACTACATCTAATATAAAAAACACGATTTTCAAATACATCTATTATAAAAAACATAATTTTCAAATACAACTAATATAAAACACATGACTTAGTGTCGACTTTTTGAACATGTTTCTTAGCACTTAAGCAGGTATGATGGATAGTAAGGTTGCAAGACTATCATGTTTTAAATTTTCATGGTTACTTATTTTAAATTGCAATTTAAATATGCCATTAATTTCATTCGAATCAATTTTTTAAAACATCAAGAGTAATGTAAATTATTTTTCTTAGTCAGTGACACGAAATGAATCGAAGCTCAGAGGAACGAGCTTAGAATGATAAATATTGATATTTTTATAATAAGAACAGAAACACGTTCTCATTTTTCAGGACCGAGCTATCATCACTTAATCATTCACAGCGTGTTGCTGACACGAACTTGACATTCTAAAACAAGAAAAGAACTTGCCCGATGAAAAAATTGTGAAGGGAGAGGTCTTTTAAACAACATACCTTTAGGCTTCCGTCTAAAATTTAACGATTGGAGATCCCCGTAACCCGTTTCATTTAATTTGCTCATGTAACGCTTTCAATTGGAAACAGGCAGCAACGTGTAATTTATTGAATGTTTTTTAAAACAGTTTTTTTCCTTGTATCGCTTGCTTTCATAAATCACTTACTTTAACTGTAAGGGTAATTTATTTTTAGCATGCGTTTGTTTCCTGATTGTCTGTAATTTTGTGAACTGTTGAACTCTAAGCATTAATATTATATAGTATCTTTTATTTCACGGATGTTATTGCTTCATTATTTTTGGAAATTTAAGACAAATTATTTTTTAATATTCATTACCTTTTGAAATTTGTGTCGAATTTTCTGCATTAATTGCGACATTGTAGATATTTACATAAGTAAGACTGATGCGCAATAAGCAATTAAATAATAAATAAGCAAATAAATTTTTATATAAAAATATTAAGTTATAGTAAAAGATATACTATCATTATCTTAGCTTATTTTTCAGTTTATGTATATAGTAATGATATCATTACTATTTTTTTTTCTTTCAATCCTGGCTAATATAATTCATAAGTCAAAGTTTGGCTGTATCCTTTATTGTATTTATAACATCTTGAACTTAGGATTTTCAACTTCAAAAGTAATTATATATTTGCAAGTAACCATTATAGACATTATGCTTCCATTTATTTATTTTGTCGCATGTTTAAATTTGCTATTTTAATCCAAATGTTGTATTTTTTACATAACATTATACCACACACCTTAGTCTTATGACTCTTTTTTTGGTTGGAATAAATGTACGTGAATTGCATTTTTTCAAAGGAAAAGATAAATAAAATGGTACCTCGCACACACACACACACATGCAATGATTTTTTTAAATCTATATTGAATTTTAATTAATTTTTCATTTTTATTTTAATTGCTATGTGGATCAAATTAACCCATGTTTTCATTCTAAATATTCTCTTTTTTTCTTGCTCAAATTCTTACTTTTTATTTAATTAAATTATACACGCGCAGTATAAAACTGCTGCCTCCGAGTAAAGGAATGAAAATCTATTATGCTTACAACATTCTTTTAATGTTGTAAACATTAAGGATGACCTAAAAATCTCGTACCAAGATCGACAAACGTTAAGGAAATTCCTATCAAATTCTCATAATGAAACCACTGAAGGGAAAAAATTTGATTTCTTTTTGCTCTGGTATTCCGATGTAAGCGGACGTCAGTTTTATCATCGCTTCTTTTAAATAAATTTTCTCCCTTGATGAAATAATGCGAAGTTAAAATTCCGAAAGTTTCTCCCATTGGGCCACGAAACTGCTAAAATACATTTTACATATATAAACATACACCCAAGACAAGTGCAAACCTAAAGACGAGCAAACCAGAAGCAGATGAAATGAAAAATGAATGAAAATAAAAATTACATTGAAAAGTTTTGCGTTACCGTATTTGTAAGCCAATTAAAAAACATGTGGGTTTAATGATCCGCCTCCACAAGAAGATTGTTCTCATCACTTATGAAGAGCTTTAAAAGTCGATGTTTGCCTTCTAACAAATACTTTTAAAGATTTTTTTAATCATATAATTCAATATATAATATATGCATTTTATATCACTAAAAAAATAATGTTTTTGAATATTTTTAAGAATCTTTAATGTGAAAATATCTTAATACAACTCAAATACTTCTAAGATATAGAAGGCAAAAAGATTTTCCTTATATTTAATTATTCATTTATGTAACCTGGCAATTTAACAATAGAAAGATCATTTACAATATTTCGGAATAAACATTTTTATATTATACTCCGCCGAATCAATGATGTTCGATGGAGTCTTAAGAAAGAATATTATCTTTCTAGAATGTCTTAGGAATTATATTTTTGTACTATAATGATTTAAGAGAATTTTATTATTTTGTAAATTAAATTTGAAAGAGTTTGAATTTAATTATAGATAGAATTTTTTGAATAAATTTACCATCATTAGGAAGAAAAAAAAATTTACATTATTCTCCACCGAATCAATGATATTTATTTGGTGGAGTCTTGCCTTTCTAGGATGTCTTAAGAATAATACATTATTTTTCTGCTATAATCATTTATAAGAATCTGATTATTTTGTAATTTAAATTGGAAAGAGTTTGTACTTCGTTATTCAAAGACTTTTTAAACAAATTAATAAACTTTAGGGAGAAATTTTTTTTTATTATGCTCCGCTGAATCAATCCTATTCGGTAGAGCGAATTATAAAATTTATCTTCCTAATTATTTGTAATTTATTAAAGAAATTCCGTATTTAATTAAATTTAAACTCTTTCAAATTGAATTTTTGAAATAATAAGATTCATATAAATCATCACAGCATGAAAATAATATATTATTCCTAAGACATTCTAGAAAATTTAAAATGCTGGCTTTCACCCAGATCTTCTAACAGAATTCGTTTTTATTTTTATTTTTGTATACTATGATAAGTTTCATTTTTGCTTTATCCAAATCGGGAATACGGAAATTATTTCAGAAAAAAAGAACTAAAAAATTTACAGTACAAGCACAACGCGATGATTTACTTTGTACGAGTTGCGATCTGTTTCGGCTTCAGAAGATCCATTCATAATATCAAACCCTGAAAATGGAGCTTGTTGTTCTACGATTGAACCACTTTTACGCAATGACAAGATGATACGTCAGAGAAAGTCAAAACTGAGGAAAATACTAGTAAACAACTCTTCTCTTGCTTGTTTTTTTTTATAACTTTATTCCTTTCATTTTGTTATCGTAAAATTTCCCAAGCTTCCTTTTTTGCGATGTTGCACATAACAAATAGACTACGAACAAAATATTTCGTCCTTTTTCTACTTTTATACAGTCTAGAGTCTCATTAATTAGAAACTCAAGCTAATATTTTGTAACTTATCAACGACATGATGCATAGTATTTTTGTTTAGTCTCGTTTGACTTAAAGCTCCTGCGTTTCCTCTGTTTTGTACTTGCTTCATTCTAGAACACGTTCCCTGTTCACATTAATTTAGAATTAATCTCTGTGAAGGTTAAGGGCTTTTTTTAATCAACGTTAGACACTTTCTGATAACCTCTGCTAGTGCCATGTACTTCTGAAGTGTATTAATTGCGATATCTCTTTCCCCTTTTTTAAGAAACTTCCAATTCCGAAACGGCATGCGGTTTTTGCTACCAAGAAAATGCTATTAGTCTTAGAATTTAATTAGCGTATTTTTTCATGAGCAAGCAATGGCAGATTAAGATGTTATACGACTAAAAGTAGTGAGCATCACAAGGCCAGTTTTTTAATAGGTTGATCAACTTAGTTTCACATTTCATAACATTGTCAACACGTTTATATTTTAGATTAATATTTCTTATTTTATTTATTTTGTGAATACGTTTTTGTTTTCATTTATCTATAGTAATTCGAGACTGCTCGATATACACGTTTGTATGCAATATTACTGAAGTAGATGTTCCAATAATGATGTAAAAGCAATGAAACAGTAAGGAATAAATAATTGCTTGTTAATGAAGGAGTCTGTCTAATTATATAAAATATTTCTGATAAAACTGATCTGTCTGATAAAATATTAATATTTTCCAAATATTTATCATTGGTAGAATTTGTAATTTTTACAAATTTATTTTATTTTATTATTATTTTTGTTAAATTTTAATTTTTATAAAAAAAAATAAAGATTTTTTAATCAACCTGCAGGTATCTTCTTTTCAGCTTAGCTTCCCAGTATAAAAGCTGCCAATGTGAAAAATATACACATATAAATTTTTTTGGAAGCCAAAAAAAAAAATTTTTTTTGAAGGAAGTTAGAAACAAGCTGTCGATGAAACCTTTTTTTTAAAAAAAATATAAAAGTGTATAAAGTCATATAATAAATAAACTTTATAAAAGAGTTTCACAAAAGTCAAAAAGGGAATCAGTTTTGTCCCGATGGGTTAAAATTTTAAATTCATCATTGTACATCCATGGTGAATTTTTTTTGAGAGCATTTTACTAAATTTATGCTCAAAGACTGAAAAAATTTATTTTAACTTTGAATTATTTATACTCCCTAATCAATATTTCTATTTTAATTCCATATTCCATTTACATCTTTTCAGTTCTTTATATCTGTGTAACTTTTGTTTCTAGTTCATTGCAACTAAATCTCGTCAAATTTTATAAATCCCAATGCTAACATCGAAATTGCATTACATATTAATTTTATAATTTGTATTATTTTGAACTTTCTTAGCGGATATCGAATTCTTTCAGCTTCGAAATTCTGCCTAGTATTTGAAAAACTTCAAAGTCATTTGCATTCGGCAGAATTTTAGACTAGCTATCTAAGTTATCTACTTTTAGAAGTGAAAACTTATGGAGACATTTTAAACTATTTTGATGGGATTATTTTATGGCTACAAGACTGTAATTAGCTAGCCAATCTGCTTACTGTGTTATCTTCAGACTAGGTATTCAATTTCCAACTGATCTTTTATGAAACATTAGACACTTAAATCTCAAAGAAAAACACCTGCTCCAGATCTGTGATTATGAAATGATAACGATGCATAAAATAACAATTGTGAAACATATAGGTTCGCTAATTATAGCGTGTTTATTACCATTACGCCTTCGCCAGTTTATTAAGTTATAATTTCTAATTTTTTTTATTTCTTGAATAATATGTAATAAATGATCAGTCATAATATTTTCTTGTTACCATATTTCATAAATATTTTAAAATTGTATTTTTTAATCGAAATTGTCAAACAATTTTTGCAACTCATCCATTGATTCCAAATTATGCGAAAATAAAGGAGGAATAAGAACTTTACGAATTTAATTAAAAAATCAATATAGAAAATATTATTTAAAATAAATTTTCTTAATATAAAACAATGCACATTTAGGAGCATAATTCTAAAGTTTCTGAATACATAGAAACTATTTATGATTCAAAGTTCTGTTTAATCACTATCGCACTGCTGTTTTAACAAATTTTAGTACTTGAGAAATTTGTGGAACATATTCAATTTTGAATAAGTTAGTTTTCTGATGAATGTATGAGCCATATTCATACCCAACCAATAAAGATCGTGTTCTAATGTTAAATCTAATGCGCTATTTCTACTGGTGGCAAGTTCTTTTTAAAAATTCTAAATCTGTTTTTGACTGTGTTTTGTCCAGAAAGCATTCGCCTAACTTTAAACTTCAATTAACATCTGTTAGAATTATCAGAATTTTATAATTATTAAATAAAAGAAAGGTTTTCATAACATAAATTTTCCAGTTTATTTTTCTAATAATTATTTTCAGTCTTATTATTTTTCTAATATTCTTTTTGTCTCATTATCATGCTTTTGCCAATATAATTTGCATTTGAAATTGATCTTCTGAATCAGTATGATTCCATAATTCATTTGAAGATATTACATGCTTCAAAAAGTAATGGAAATATGTAATTTCATTTATCACTATAAAATTTGTTTTGATAAGTGCTGCAAGCTAAACGTCACTGCATTACAGTGAGAAAATATTATTATCTCTCTTCAAATTTATTATGGTTTCTGACACTATTACTGAGCTCTGAGCATTTCTGGAAAATAAAATGAACTCTATTGGCTGGCGTATCATTTTTTTAAAAAATGAGCTCATTTTAAAGAACATTGTGTGATACGCGAAGATTATTATACATATTTTTCTATATTATTAATGCAAACGATTCTAGTTTGGACACCTGAGACATGAAAGTTGTTTAGTGGAATGCTTATGTTTTTGGCTTACATTTTGCTTAAGGCTTGGTTTCGAAGATATACTGCGATGAAAGTAAAAGGAAGACCTTCAGGTGGAATATTCTCGTTAAAAACTGATTATCTGTAATGCTCTGAGGTGCTTATCCTAAAATAATCGAGGGAAGGATAGGGAATGGCTTCATAGTATAACCAGACCTAGAAGATTTCCTTGTAAACACAAAGTTTGCGTTCTAAATTTTGATAGACCCGTTGCTATCAGCTATTATATTGTGGAAAAAATAATAATTTAAGTTGAAGCTAAAACAAATACTTGGCATGATGGTCCAGTAAAATTGCAAAACTATCAATAATATTATTGAAAATTGTGGAAATAATTTATAAAACATCTCATTAAGCGTTTAGGTGTATTCTAAAAATTTTCAATAAATGATTCGAGAAAAAGTGATTAATGATTTTCGAAAACTTTTTTTTCGCTCCGTAGAACGGTTTTTCAATCTGATTGCTCTCTTACTCATGATTTTATAGTTATTTGTTAAAAATTTTCGTTTTTTACTAATGCATGGTTGGCATATTATAAAAATTTTAAAAACCCGTAAGAAATTGAATTAGATGAATGCTCCTTTTAATGGACAGATGGAGGAATAACTAATGTTAACAAAATATCCATAACATCCATAAGAAAAGCTCTAAAACACCGCAGTGAAAAATAAATTGAAAAATTATTTAATGAAATCAATGAAAATAATTAATCATTGCATTTAATTTTCACTCAGATAAACAGCATATTATATGCTGTTAGGAAACCAAAATCGACTTATGAATTTGGAAGTGAGTTTAGTTACTGATTAGTACTTCTCATAATTTTGTGGTTATTCATAATTATTAATATATCCCATAAAAATTCTTCATTTGGAAAGACACTTCAATCAAATTAATCATATATATTAATGATTTTTTTAATTATTTTTAAAATGTTAAATCTTATTTCGTATTTAAAATTGTGAGAGAATGCTTATTGGATTAATGCTAAAGTAATTGCTTAGACATTTTACAAGCATTACTGTTAAGTATTTTGGTAAATGGACAATGTCATGACATCTGAGATGACTGTTCGATCAAAAATGCTGCTCGATAATTTTTCTCATGTACACCATTAATGTTCTAACCCTAACTTCATAATGTTTTTAATTCATTTAATCATAAGTTAATTAGTACAGAAAAGTATTAAACACCCATTCTGATATACTGTATTAACGTGAATAGAAAGAATGCAAAAATTCTTAATCGGATTTTATAATTTATTTTGCGAAAAAACTTTTAAAGAGATCAGGCATATAAGTAAAAATCAAAAGTTCAAACATTTTCATTGGAGGATGTAAACTCCTGTTTTCAGTACGATGAAACACCATTAGTGTATAATTACTAAAAATATCTGAGAACAGTTTTAAATAATTATTCTAAAAAAATTCATTGGCGTTTTTTATATTTTTGACTAATGTTTACTTAAAGTATGCTCTTCGCTTGAGCTAATTTTTTTCATTTCTTGGTCTTCTCTCTTTTGCTTATAATATATATCTCTAACCCTATCACTTGCCCAAAGGATAAAATTATTTTTTGCGGCTTTGGGAGCGTGTCTTCCTTTTTTTTTTTTTTTGTCCTGATGAGAGCATTAATCTGTAGAGATTTTTTCCCAACACTACTGTAGTCCGTGTCTGGCTTTCTTCTTGGGCAATCTGTCAAATCTTTCATCTCGTATATCCTTGGCCATCAATGCTCCATCAACTGCTAATAGGTCGACTTTTGCAGCTATACACGCTTTTTGCTGCTGATGAAGAGGAGTGCATTGCGAGTTGGACATTACCAGCGAATGTTTGTCTTTGGCGTCGCAAGCTCTGACCTTCCAAGTCAGAAGATCGTCTGTCTTCTTGTTGATTTGTTGTCGGAAGATGCGAAGGTCATAGGATTTTCCATTAACAGTTTCGGGTTTTATAAGGCTGGAAGAAAGAGTTTTTTTATCAAGTTAATTCATTGCATGGATCTATTTCTGTAATTGAGATCAGGTAAGATAAGATACATCTGCAGCATTTCTCTAACCCTTTCGGTAAAGATCAGTTTTCAATTAGGAACAAAATTTATATGTAGTCCACTGCGTTAAATTTTGAAATTCCGCTTTTGTCTAAATTCGTAGATTTGTACTATTTTTATTTGATGAAAGATAAAATGTAATCGCTATACTTTTTTTTGAATAGTTGTATTGGAAGATGATGTAAGTAAATTCGAACAATGTTGCAAATGACTCTTCCTATATATATATATATATATATATATATATAATTTAAATTCTTTAAATAGATTTTTAGCCGTTTGTAATAAAGATTGAAATAAGCGGGCAGTGGCTCTATTGGTAAAATGCTAGGATTTCAACAATTTTCGTCTGAAGGTGAAGAATGCGAGTTCAATTCTTGTGATGAAAACTTATATACCACCATCAGATTCATAAATTAGAAACGAAACAAAAAGGAAATAAATAGTAACAAACAAAAATAATTGTATATAAAATAAACATATATAGAAAGTAAAGTGAAAAATTGCGAAGAAATTCCGTTTTGCAGCTTAATATTGTGATTCTTTCATATTCATATACATATTTATATTAATTGTAATTATTTAATAAAAAGTAACTAAAATAAAAATTTTATTTCTTGACATAAGTAGGAATTTACTTAAAATTTTTTATATTACTAGTTACTGTGCAATTTATTCTTAACATTGTCTAAATTTTAAATTCTTAAATTAGCTTTGCTCCCCATTTTTTAGGAAAAACGTTTTGATTTGTATGTACAGATTAGAAATGTATAAATGAATATCTGAATTTTCAAAAGTTTTGTAAGGAAATATCTGAATCATCAAGAATATGTTTTAAATTTTATCTAAGCATTTACAGTGCGTCAAAAATGATCATGAACTTTTGTGTTACGTTTGTTAAACGTACAAACTATAAATGTAGAAATAAATGCCTGCATTTAAAAAAAATAATAAGAATTATTTTAAGAATAAAGAATTATTATTTTAATAAGAATAAAGAATTATTTTATTAAGAATAAAGAATTATATTAAAAATAAAGAATTATTTTAAGAATAAAGAATAGTAATAAGAATAAAGAATTATTTTAAAATTTATTACAAGAATATATTTTAGGATTTTATTTGAACATTTTCAGAGAGTTAAACAGGATTATGAATGCTTGTAATAAAACATCACACTTTGGATTAACAGACTAGAAATGTATAAAGGAATTCTGGAATTTTCAAAATCTGTATAAGGGAGTATCTGAATCTTCAAGAATATATTTTGTTAGTTATTTGAGCATTAACATTTCGTAAACATGATTATGAAAATTTGTTATAAGAGAAAAGGTTAATGACCTGTTGATTTTCATGTAAAGCATCGGATGATATCTTGAAGTAAAATGATTAATTCTTCCATATTTAGAAAACGATATTTGCCTTTGTTTCACTTATTGTTTTATAGCATTTTACAGCTAAATTGTTTCTCAAACATTTCGATAAGCTTAATGTATACGACTGGTGATATATTTCCTAATACTTAGAAGTAAGTTTATCTTTGTCCCATCTCTGAGTAATATTAAGTGAAAATCGACAATAATTTTAAAATATCAAGTCCTTTATATCATTGATATTTTAAGATATGTATCATATTTCATTTTCCATAAGCCTTATTATTTATTTTTTTCCTTATTGCGTGACAAACTTATGCAGACTCAAATTAGAGCAGATTACCTATGTGTCTCAGTTGATTATCAGCTGACAGCTTTAATTCAATTTTATGATCTAATATATTAGAGAAAGCCGAGAAAAGATTATCATTTAACAGCTTTTGTGACTTTAAAAATCATTTATCCAAAAAAAAAAGAAAAAAAAAAAAAAAGACGAGCACTTAGATTTCGCAAAAAGTAATTAAAAGTATAAGTGTAAATCCTTTAAATTTGCATCCTTTAAAATTGCAATTGAAATATTTTTCTAGAATGTTGTCATAAGATATTTACTAATAGAATAAAGTTTTGAAATTTTAGCTCCGATTTATTTCCTCATTGGAGGCATAATATGTACAAGGAAGAAGTAACGACATACGTTAAACTAAATCACGACACAAGAGCAGAAGAGAGCAAAATTTTTTCCTTTTAGTGGTTTTACAAACGGATTTTGAAACGGATTTCTTTGACACGTGTGGACTTAGGAAAGGGAAATTTAGATATCTTTAAAAGAATGGTGCAAGCATTAAGGATTTTTATCCCTTCACCCGGAGCGTGAACCTGTTGAATTCTGCAGTTTTATACAGCGCGTATTGAATTAATTAAATAAAAAGTGGGAATTGGATCAGGAAATATGAGAACATTACATGATGAAGTTATTATTGGTTGAATTAAGATAAATTAGTAAATTAATTTAGATTAAGATATATATATATATTCTTAAAAAAAATAATGTGAGAACTTTAGACTTTCAGAATTTGTTTAGTTAAATAAGTGTTCAAAATTTAAAATATTGTGCATATTTTGGTTTCAGTCAAATACTGTATATTTTCTACATTTCATATTTTTTAAATTAGCCATAAATAAGAAAATATTTTCCACTTATTAACATTGATTTATCATTCAAAAATGTAAGGGAAATCAGTTATTATTTTTAAACATGTTATTAAATGCCTTTATTCAATGTGTTTTCATAGAAAGTTTGAAATGTGCAAGTAGATATTTTCGTCATAAATAAGTGTGAAAATAATGTCACAAGATGAAAAATTTTGCTCGTACTCTAGTTTTGTGTTGCTCGATATGAGCATGAATGATCATGTTTTTATTTTTTTATTTTAAGCACTGTAAATGTTATATTAATTAAAACTAAATTAAGAAGTTCTTCATGTCATATTAAATTTATTCTTGAATAAGGTTATTGAAAAAAGATTCAAAGACAGCTAACTATTTTTATCATTGAAACATTTTTAATTTGTAAAGCTTGCAAGCATATACACTTATATATTTAAAGCTTACAATTGCTTTTAACTTAGAATAATTAAAATATATATCAATTACATATTTTATAACTTACATGCCACTTTTGAATTAGCAAAATTTTAGCTGTTTATATTTTTGAAATTTACTTCGTCCTAATAAGAAACTAAAATTTGAAATTCATTTAATAGATTAATTTAGCATAATTCCTAACATCCCTTTATATGGATTTTTAGAACTACTGTTGAAAAATTTTTTTTAAGTGCAATATAACCATATAAATCGAATAATTAACGAGAATTATTAAAATAATATTTATTAACATGGTGAGTGCTACATAAATTTTTATCATAATTTATGTAACATTTAATAAATTATATTAATTCACATAAACTAACTTTACATGAATTACTTTAATTTGCATTAATTAATAACATGGTGAATGTTTTTTTAAAATAATTTATATAAAGACTTATTACATTTTTGAAGATAAAACGCAATTTTTACAAAGCGATTTATATTTTAATGGCAGAAATTCTTTAACAAAAGGCTATTGTCCATCCTTTTGATGTTATCTTGTATTCCATGTATGAAACACGAACTCTGATTTCCGCATTTAATAACTGATGGCTTGAGGGAAATTAATTTAAATTATTATCTGTATCCGGATTTAAATTAGATAAAACAAATCATGCAGAAGCAGAAAGCTGTATTTTGACCATGTAATTTGTCAGACTGTGAGCCTTCCTTTTTTTTTCTTTTTGCGTTTTCTATTCCGTCTAGAAACAAGCTAACTCTTCTTTAAAAAGCACCTACGCGTCTACTACTTTTAGAAAGTCTAATGTAAGGAAACTTAGGTTGTAAAGTTGTGTTTTCTTTTTCTCTCTTCGGGTTTTTAAGAAAAGCCGTAAAAATTTCGCGGGTTTTGCTGCTATGTAGCAAATTTCTAATAGATTGAATGGCTGAACTGTTTCCTGTATTAGACACTCAAAATAGAGCACAGATTTCTGTCATCAGTGTCTAAAACATTGTGACATTTTTTTTTTACCCAAAGAGAGAGAAGGACTAAATTGTTTGCGCAAAAGAAAAAGTAGCTCTATGTTTTTCTCAGCTTGAGATTTTCTGGTGCAAGGAAATGTGGTCCGATTCATGTTAAAGATAATTTATTTCTACCATAAATTTCAGATAGCATTATGTAGAACTCCCCTCCCCTACATTTAATTAGGATTACAAGGTCACAAAATCATTCTTAAAAAACAAAATTTACTATGGGAAAATCGAATGATGTATTATTGTAACAGCTTAAATTTGCTTGAAGCCATTAAAATCACTTAGATAGCATCCTTATTGAAGATTATGAATTTAATATATTTGGTAGTTTGGTTTAAATGGATATTATCATTTGTTTTAGTTCCCTAAATGGGGATTAATTTAGCTTCATGAGAATTGAAAAAAATGTTTGAACAATTATAACTTGCTTAAATTATATTAGCATCGCTTAACAGTCTTGGAGAAATACTGGAAATAGAAGAAGTGATTAGTGACTTTATATGATAAATGATTTCAAGGTCGAGCATTTTTCACAATTAAGCAAGTCAAGTTATACGAAAGAGCGTAAAAAATAAAATTCAAGCTATCGTTAGAGTGACAGATAGGCGAATGGAGCGAAGCCCATTGTTTGTTCGAGATCCTTCTCTTTTTAGCAAGAATGTAAAAGGCTTTGTTTGACATTGCTGACTGTATCTTGAAAAGAAATGAGATTTTTCTGTGTTAGTTGTGGCGAATATCCAGAATCTGATGGAAAGAGGTTTCCAGAATTAACCCCTTAACCGGTTTGCCCGTACGTCATGTCTGCATCAATTTATCTTATTTTGCTCATTTAAACAACAATTTAGCTGTTCATAATTGTTATAATGCTATGCAAAAATTACATTAAATAAATAAAATCTGTAGTATTCTGTATTATCGAATCGTATCAAAAAGACAAAATATTTCTAAAATTAAAGACTTCGTCTAATTTCATAGTAAAGAAAATAAATCAGTGAAGGGGTTAAGCAACAGAGTAGAAAAGTAGTTATGGTCTATTTCAATGCACACGAGCTGAAAAATTCTAGAAATATGCAGACTGAAATATTTTGTCGCATTTCTGCTTTCTCGAGACTTTTCTTTCACTAACTACATCATCCTTGTTAAAAGATATAAGTATCTGAGTTCAAAATTTCTGGCGGTAGACTTTACAGCCCGAATATGACGTAACAAACTAGCCCTTTTGAATGGAAAGTTTTGCGAGACATTCCGTCTCGCAAAAATGGAGGTCAAGGGCTGTGTGTAGGAGGCTGCCTTATCACGTTACACCTGATTGAAGATCACTGAAGGACGGTCATTCCGAAACGCGAGGAAACATTTGACAGTCTACTCTAATCTTTTTCAGAAGATCGCGTTCCTCCAACGGGAGTGATTTCAACCATAGCAGGCAGATGTCTTGGCTACATAGCAATGCCCTGGTTTATGCAGATCGGTAACCTGATGTCCTAAATTATACAAGGACATACCTGGATTTTTCATTCTTTGTTATGGCTGAAAAAAATGATTACTTTTTAATGAAATATCCGTGATTCTCTCATTTCTTATTCAGAAGATAATAATTCACATTGAAGAGAATAAAAATCAGAATTATCTTTCTTTAATTTACAAAATACGGTATGATTTGTTTTTAGAACGAAATGTTTTTGTTTAATTTCAGGTTTGTAGGAAAAGTTGAATCTATATTTTGGATGGTCTCCCGTTGCCTAAATAAATTCAAATTTTAATGCTCTTACTTTAATTTTGGCACCAAATGTATATTCATAGTATATCAATTTGCATATAGAATTTTTAAACGCTTTTACTTAACTTCGTCTATTTCATGTTTTAAAGTATGATATTCTGTTATCGGTTTCTCATTCTTCTCCTCATATACGAGAATTCTTAAATTTTATACAAATACTAATTTCCGATGATAAAATACTTTAAAAAATTTAGCACTCTTAATTATTAATTAATATATTAATTTAGTTGTAAATTGATTACACAGAGGTGGCGCCGTCTAGAAATTAATATGATAAATGTCAATTTTGATAACACATAATATTCATAACCTGAATTATGAAATATATTAAAGAATAAAATGTAAAAAATAATTTAAAAAAAGAAAAGTTTTAAAGGCCATTATATATGTGACCTAAAAAGTAGGAAATATTACTTTTTTTTAGAAAATCAAACAATATTATAAAGAAATTAAGACAGTGCAATCATGCGAAAAAAATTCATGGGTATGCATTAAAAACTAAAATATATTATACATGTGAATTAAATTCTAGGTTACATAGAATGTTTCTATCAGAATATCATGCTTTTATGGCTTTATTTTGCCATTCATCTTTACTTATAATAAAGATGAATATTGTATGTGTGTGTTGACGTTCAAAGGCTAGACTATTTGACCTAGAACTACTAAGTACTTATTTTGGAGCTTAAAAATGCACTTCTGGATAAATTTTTGAAATTTTAATAAAGAATTTAACGGCAAGAATTTTGGTGAGTGAGCTTTACAGTGAGCTTCCAAAAATATTAAAGGTCAAGAATTTTTTCCATATGCACTTTTTTACTATATTTAATTTCAATTTTCAGGGGATACGTTCACTGACAAATAGAAAATGAACGCAATTGAAAGAATTTTTTTTCTTTCATACTCAAGAAAAATGTCAAATATCGTGAAGATTATAAAACTCTCTGAAGCCGAATTTTTTGCCAGTTATCATATTTTTTCATTACATATTCTAAGTATGCGAGAAAATGAAACAAGTTTAGCTACGTTAAATTTATAAAAAATTAAGATTTGAAACATTCTACATTGCAGCTAAAATTATTGATTTCAGATCATTCTCCATTTCAGATCTAAAATTATTGTCTTAAGTAATGCGAAAGTTCTCTATCATAATAACTCTCAATATATTCAATTGAGGTTGGAATGGGGAATGTGAATCGATTGAATTATTATTATTAATTCATGTGGTTAATATTCAAACCAGATTCTTGCGGTATTTGTTTTGCCAGAAAAATGGATTTTATTTTAAACATATATCTTCTTCTTGTCTACGTGATGTATTTAATTTGTCTAACTTTATTATTAGTAATAAATTTAATAGTATTATTATTAATTTATGTAATTATTATTCAAACCAATTTCGTGCGGCAGGAAAATTGGATTTTATTCGAAAGATATATCTTCTTCTTTTCTATGTGATAGATTTAATTTGTCTAGTTTGTCTTGCAGACAAGAAATATCTTTTCTTTTAAAAGGTTATAAATAGTTTGGCGGATCTCACTGATATTCTGAGTTCTATAAATTTCGCAATTCTGGAAGATATGTTCATTCAAAATTTAACTCCCTTCAGGGACTTACCTTCTTTAGGTGAGTATGGGTGTCCCAATCCCGAGGTTCCCAGGGATCTTTCCTCCCTTTATATTTTATCCTCCCCTAAACCTACTGCGGTCTGCTTTATCTCTTCTTTCCCTCGACGGCAAGCGAGGGAGCTCTCCATGAGAAGCTGTTGCCTCTCTGTTGGCTTCCTGCTTCTCATGGACAGCCAAAAACCCCACGTGTTGGCCATGCGTGACGACCCATTTCACGGGTGGTGCATTTCGGTCTCCGGTGTACAAATCGGCTGGTCTTCTTAAGGGGAGCAAGCGACGGAGTCATCTTCTGGGGCTCTGCGTTAAGGGTGGTAGACTTTCCTAGAAGTGGCTCTTAGCGTATAGGTCCTAGCTAGTAAGTACTAGGGTAAGTGCCGAGGCTGGAAAGGTCTAAAGCCGGTGGCTGCTTTTCCTTGTTGGGCTCCGTGGTGGGTGGTGCCGTTGGAACCCGAAATTCTTTCACTCTTTGTATGGGTCTTTCTAATTTCACGACAGTTACTGTAGATGCAAAGTTTTTCATCATGTCAACAACAGCTACGTTTCATGAAATCTCACCTTTTATAGTTCAAAAGATCATTTCATTTCATGTTGGAGAAGTGAAATATGTAAAGAAACTGTGATCTGGGGACTTACTCATTGAAGTATCTACTCCTACCCAAGCAGTAACTTTAAGCAAATTAACTGCATTAGGAGACATTAAAGTCAACATTTCTGTACATAGGAATCTGAACTTTTCACGAGGAGTAATATCCGAACGTGGTCTCAAAAACCATACAGAATCTGAACTTGTAAATGAATTGTCTGATCAAAAAGTGTACGCAGCTCGTCGCATTCACATCAAACGGGATGGTAAATTAATCCCTACACAACATGTTATTTTAATTGTTTCCATTGTAGAATAACCAAAGTCAATAAAGGCAGGTTATTTAAGATGCCCTATGAAACCTTATATTCCTAATCCAATCAGATGTTTTAAGTGTCAAAGATTCGGACGCGCGCAGCAAGCTTGCAGAGGTACAAAAATTTGTGCCCAATGCTCCGTTCCTGGGCACGATTCTTCAGATTGCATCTCAGGACACTTCGGTCTCCTAAAAGCTCATAAGTTTTGTGCTTTAACTTTTTTTTCTTTTTTAAATGGTCAATTTTGTCCCTCGGAACTACCGTGGAATTGAGAATAAGATTTCAGAGCTTAAGGACATCATCAATGTACACCAACCTTCCATTATTGCTCTCCAGGAAACCTATCTAAAGCATAAGGACACAATTCCGTTAAAGCATTATGAACTTGTACAAAAAAATGGTACTGGCGATAGAGCTTTGGGTGGGGTAGCTTTACTGATCTCGAGCTCCTTTCCCTCATATCTCCCCTAGTTTTAAATACCCCTTTGCAGGCAGTAGCTGTTCAGATCCATGCCCATTCTTTACTTACAGTCTGTAGTCTATATCTTCCACCAAATACATCTGTTGATCAAAATAATCTAAATATTTCCCAGCTTCCTGAACCATTTATCATCCTAGGTGATATGAATGGACACAATCCTCTTAGGAGTAATACTGATACAAATACGCGGGGCAAACAAATTGAAAAGATATTAAATGATTACAGTCTTTGTCTACTTAACAATAATGGACATACTTACTTTCACGAGCCGACTAGAACTTTTCACTGTGCAGATCTAGCAATATGTACTCCAACTCTTCTGCCTCATCTTACTTTCCATGTTACCAATAATCCGCATCATAGTGATCATTTCCCATCAATTATTTCCAATAACAGACAAACCTCTTCAACTCATCGTACACTGAAATATAATTTTAAAGCAGCTAATTGGTCAGAATTTCAATTAAGGGCTAATATAACTAAGGAAATGATCACTAACAATAGCATAGATATTGTTATCAAAAATGTAATTGAAGTGTTAATTGCTGCGGCCGATAATTCAATTCCTAACAGCTCCAATACTTTTAAAAGACAAAGGAAGATATGGTGGAATGAAGATCTCGCAAGAAACAAAGAAAAGCCTGGAACCGATTCCGAAGAAACCCAACAGCCGCGAACTTAATTAGTTACAAGCAAGGAAAGGCCATCTCTGAGAAAATACAACGACGAAGTAAACGGGAGACATGGGAAAGATATATCAGCAGTATTAATTCCAACATATCTAGCAGAAAAACTATGGGAGAGAGTGAAAAACACCTGTGGCATTTACAAATCTAATAATATAAGAATTCTATATAATAATGGCAAGATTCTTTATAATAATGGTAATAATATTCTACAAGACATTGCTAATTGCATTGCCTCAGAATTAGCTAAAACATCAAATAACAATAAATATTCAACTCCGTTTGCTCACCATAAATGAACAACTGAAAAGTAAAAACTTCATTTTCAATCCTCTCCATATGCTCCTTACAATATAGATTTCACTTTTCATGAATTGAAAACATGTCTCTCGGAAACCCACAAATCATCCCCAGGTCCCGATAATATCAGTTACCACATGATACAAGATACGTCTAATAGATCTCTACACAATCTACTATTTTTCTATAATAGAATTGAGCACTCTTTCCCGTCATCCTGGTAGCAGGCTATTATAATACCTATTCTTAAACCTGGAAAGAGCCATCAAACCCACGTAACTACCACCCGATTGCAACTTACTAGCTGTCTATGTAAGATCCTGGAGAAAATGGTCAACAAGCGTTTAATATATTACTTGGAAACTAATAAATTTTTTAGTGCCTTTCAAAGCGGGTTTAAAGAGGGACGTTCAACAATCGATAACTTCTCGCCTTGGAAACAGGAATTCGAAATTCTTTTATTCGCAGGCAGCATACTGTAGCTATTTTCTTCGATATAGAGAAAGCTTATGATCGTGCTTGGAGATGCGGAATTCTTCGTGATCTCTATGATTGCAATCTCCGTCGTAATCTACCCATATTCATCCAGATTTTTTTAAAACTCTGAAAATTTAAAGTAAGAATTGGAGACTAACTGTCGGACTACTTTATTCAAGAACAAGGTGTGTCTGAGGGCAGTGTACTCAGTGTAACGCTTTTTGCTTTAATGATAAATGGCATTTTACGACAACTCCCACTCTATGTCAAAGGCTTCCTTTACGTTGATGATATTTACATATCATGTACAGGAGATGATAGTGCTTTTATGGAACGGCAATTCCAACTTGCCGTAAATAAAATCCAACATTTGTCTACTCTAAACGGATTCTCTTTTTCCTCAACAAATGTGCATACTTTTGTCGCAAACGCCGTTTCCATCCAGATCCTGAGATAAGACTTGATGGTCAACTCATCAGTGTTGTCAATTAAATTAAATTTTTAGAACTAATTTTTGACAAAACACTCACTTTCGGCCCGCATGTTTTATATTTACGAAAGAAAATTGAAAAGACTTTGAATATTTTAAAAGTTTTTTCTAATATGTCCTGGGGAACTTCCAGAACATTCTTGCTTTGAGTCTACAAAGCTGCTATACTCTCCAAGATGGATTACGGATGTTTTATAAACGATTCTGCAAGACAAAGTGTATTTAAAAAATTAGATAATACCTATAATAATACCTATAACGCAGCCCTCAGACTTTGCAACGGTGCCTTTCATACTTCTCCTGTCACAAGTCTGTACGTTGAATGTTGTGACCCTTAACTCGATCAGAGACGAAAACTGCTAACCCTTCATTGCTATTTAAATTTTTTATCCCTTCCCACACATCCATTTTTTAATTACAAGTAGGGCCAATTCATACTTTTCTTATAAAAGACCAGACCATCAGTCTTTCTTTCATTCTTTAACAAGGCAGCAAACATTCTATACAGTTTAAATGTAGACAATATTCTTATTGTACCAAACGTAAAAGATTACCACATCCTGTGGAAATCACATGGACTAAAATACTTAAATACATTTACAACTTTCGATAAATCTAATACAGCCCCTGCAATCTATCTCCAATATTTGCACAACATCGTGAAGAATATAAACATTTCATTCCAGTATTTACAGACGGTTCGAAAGGCTCTTCAAGTACTTCATTTGCTTGCGTTTTTAATAATGACACCAACTCATTTCAACTTCATCCCTCATGCACTATTTTTACTGCAGAAATCACTGCCATCTTTCATACGTCATCTCACATTTCAAATTGTCCACCTAATAACTAAATCATTTATTCAGACACAAAAAGTGTCTTGGAATCGTTCACATCTCATCACCGTTTCCCTCATCCATTGACTTTTAAAATTCTTGAATTGTATGATAGTCTTACATGTAACGGTTTTTCAGTCCTATTTTGCTGGGTTCCCTCACATGTAGAGATATTCCTGGCAATGAATTGGCAGACGAGGCAACAAAATCGGCTACCAGTCTTTTAAATGACCATGTTCCTTTTAATGATATCAAGAGATATGTAAAAACCATTCTAAATATGGAATGGCTGTCAGAATGGGACAGGAAAGAGGCAAATAAGCTTCATTCTATCAAATATACCATCGAGTGTTGGCCCATTTTAAATAGCAGAAAACTGGATACAGTAATTATACGTTTAAGAATTGGCCATACTAGACTCACACATAGGTATTTGTTGTTGGGGGACCCCACCCCTTGAGATATTTTAAGCCAATACCTTTAGACAGTTCAGCACATACTGACGGAGTGCCCACGTTTTGATTCTCAACGAGTTCGGTGTTTTCATTCCCCTCATTTTTTATTAAAAGACATCCTTCATAAAGTGCCTCATTCTCAACTTTTTACTTTTTAAAAAAAGTCTGTGTGACAGTTTATTTATGTATTTTTTAAGGTCTTGAATTGAATTTCGAAGCAGCGATTTTGATAAAACTTTTAAAACGTGACCATTTTATGAACCATACATTTGCATATACCTTGTAGTTGGCTCAGCATAATCAGAAGTGGTTTTAGCGCCAGTAAACTCCATCAACTCCAACTGCTGCAAAATTTAACTATATTAAAAGGTTCACTTTGTATAAATTTTATAAGACTTTTAATGAGATGTCTACGGAACTTGACATTCGTCTTATGACTTATAATGCTTTTAAAGTGACTTGTTCTTAACTTTTATTTACTTGACCTTACTTCTTTATTGACATTATTTTCACAACACCACATTATTTTTAACTATATACTCTGTGTTGATATTGTGCTAGTGGGTATTTTACATTTTGGATCTTTTCTTTATTCTTTGTTGTTGGTTTAGAATTTTGTATCTCTTTATTCTTTGCTGTTGGTTTAGAATTCTGTAACTCTTTATTCTTTGTTGTCGCTTTAGATTATTGTAGTTCTTTATTCTTTGTTGTTATTACAGAATTTTGTAGTTCTTTGTTCTTTTTTTATGTGTGTTTTAATTTGCTTTGTAGCTTGTGTTCCTTGTGTGTTTTTGATAAATGCCTTGTTCCTTGTGTATTTTTGATGATTCTGCAAATGGATTCGATTTCTGTAGCGCACTTATTTAAAATAAATAATTAGGAATTAATGATAAAAATCGATTAATTGAATGGTTAAATAACTAATTACTGATACAAATAAAGATTAATTATAAATTGGTACCACAATAAAAATGTAACTGGGAATTATCAATTTAATCATTATTGTGGATTGCAAGGTTATGTAGGGATAAAATTTATGCGAATACCGTTATCTATTCGAGACTGGAAAAAATCCTCAAAGGGAAAATTGTTGCAAAACAGCATCGATGCTATAAAGGTAAAATAGTCAAACATCCTAATTTGAACAGCTTCGATTTCCTTATTTTTTTTTATCGACTTATGGAAATAAACTGGGTCGTAGTGACCTAGTGGTAAGGTTTCGGCTTCGCAATCGGAATTTTACGGGATTGAAACCCGATTCCATCTAAGAACCGTCGTATAAGCTGGTCTGGTGCACCATAATCTATTAAAAACATAACGTCCGTTAACTTGGTGTGGAAGTTTGGGACGGGTTGTCTACACAGATGTCATTCTCGTCATGTGGCTGAGGTTTAAAATTATGAGGACCGTTTCAAAATAGTCCTAGTTTTGCAGTCAAATGGAGCGTTAATGTAACTAAACTAAACTATAAAAATGAACAGACTGGTTCAATATGAAGAGAATCCGGGGTTGAAATTCAGAAAACTTTGCCAGTTAATAAAAGAAAAAAAAATGTGAAATGTTCTAAATATTGAAAATATTTTAATGTAATCTGACAACTGAGAAAATGACAATTAAATAAGATTACCAAGACATGAGTCAACTGAAAGCAAAACGTTGTCATTTTTTAGTTGGACTTATTTTCACATTTCATAATTATTCTTTATTAAAGTTAGTATCTGTATTATATAAAATTCTTGGATCGAAATCCCTAAAAAACCATGGTAATAAGACTGTTAATGGGTTTTATTATTTTTCAAAAGGGTTTATTATTATTTGTGAGTAATTATTAGTTTTCTGCACTTATAAGGTCTGAATTGGTATTTATATCTCAAAAACTAAAATATCCCTAAAACTTTTATTTTATATTTTTTCATATTTTAACTATACAGAATTGAAATTGTTTTTAAATCATAATTATATTTGAAAAGGAACATTTTTCCTATAAAATCCTCAGAAGTAATTATTTTTTGATAAAGACAGTATTTCTAATTTTGTACAAACTTCTCGAAAAAGTCAAACAATTTTGTGTCGAATGTATTTCATACCGTTGAAAGAATTATGAGAATATCTCTGAAAATAATTTCTATTTCCCTTCTCTTTAGGGAGATAATAGAATTCTTTATAATATTATAACTTTAAATTTAGCAACACAATTAAGTAAAATAAATAATTCTTACTAAGATTTTTATCCTGGGACATTCTTCGAAATCTTTAAATAAAACCTGGAATTTTTAGACATCATTGATTTTATAGTTCATTCTAACTCTGAAATTCTTGGAATTGTTTGTTCGAATTTCTCCGAAATGTTATTAAAAGATTTTTTTTCCTTTTACTCTTTGCGAATAAAAGAAATGCGAAAGAATATATATTCCCAGAAGAAGGAAAAAACGTTTTGTTTTTCCAGGAAAAGTAACTGAATATATTTCTTTTTTTAAATCAAATTAGAAATCCCAATAAATTATTGTAAACATATTTGATGTACCGAACATATTGTGTTTGCATACAATTAAATCAAAAGATTTTTCATTCTTTAATAATTTTATTATGGTTGGATTATCAAATTAATTGAATTGACCTCATTTTAGGATTATGTTCGTAAATAAATAAGAAAAAAACTGTAAAGGTATTTCTTCTAATTTTTACAATCTAAAATGTCTTAGGTGGATACTAAAGCTCTTCATTGTTATATCAGTATAATTTTCAGAATTCTGCCCTAGAAACATTTTTGAAGCAGCTTATTATTATGTGTTTGTGTGTGCGTGAATTTGAATGTTTTTAGATGATTGATTACCTAGAAATCTACATTACCATAACAAAATGGACATTCAAATAACTGAAAAGTTTGTAAAAACTTAAATAACGTAACACGCTTGTTAAAACAACATTTCGGTGATTATTAAGGGCCGCGATGGCCTGGTGGCAAGGTCTCCACCCTTGAACTAGAGGGGTTACAGGTTCGAGATCCGATTCCACCGAGGAACCGTCGTGTGTGAGGGTTTGTTGCATATTAAATCCATCAAGATCATACGTCATCCAGATGGTGTGGCGTGGCGTGAGGGAGGTGTTAGCTCAGGTGTCGCCCTCGACATCTAAAAGCTGTCTAAAACTACGCGGCGCGTACCAAAATAACCCTAGTGTTGCTTTAAAACGAAGAGTTAATGTAAGTAAACTAAAAAATAAATTACTAAAATTAAAGATTACTAAAGTTTTATTTAATTTCTGGTGCTTTATTGATATTATCTTTTATTGCTAAAAACATACCATCGGTTTTCTGATTTGATAATTGAATTCAATATCTTATGATTAAAAGTTCGCTGAAAAATGTGTTTGTAGTTCAGAAAAATATAATTAATTTTTTTATTAAGTAATGAAAATCGCTTTAGCTACTGCTCACCTCTAAATAACTTCAAATTATTATTGAAGATGTATTTTCAGAAGAAAAATGAAAGACGCTTATTAATTTTTAGCTAGATCCTATTAGACATATTGTTTTTTTTAATTTTTTAATTTTTAGTGTAAACACTCATTGATAATAATCGACGAAAATAATGGCTATTGAGTTATTAAAATCTCATTAACTTTTTTAATTTTCACTAATTATATTTCCCGCATGTTTTTTCACTAACATCATTTATCACCACTCACAATTTCATTGAACGTACAATAGCTTCATTAGTATGATTTCACTGAACACGATAACAAGATACAATACGTGTCATCAACTTCTTTCAGTTAAGATTCCAGAAAGGAAAGCTATATTTTAAATTAAATCTTTTTTTTTTCTGAATAAAGTGTTTTTAAAAATATAATTTGAGAAAGTGTCTTTTGATTATGGCTAAATTGCCTTTAGGTACAGATAATTACTTTTTTAAGTTTAAAAGGATTTGAAAGTCTTCTCAGTATTCTTAAGATTATCTGAATAAATTTTGGAAAAAGTCGTAAAGGTGTCGCAACCGGGTTTAGAAAAGATCATTTGGAAACTAAGGGGCGCTCCAAAAATTGAATATTTTAACTTTTCACTGAATAATACATTTCAGCATACAAAACAACTTTTTCTAAATGCACAATCACGAGCTAAGAGTTACTGATGGCGGAAAATAAATTATTTATTTATTTATATATGCTGTTCTTTAAAATTATTCTTGACATTATATAATTATACAACAAAGTTTACATTATAACAATTGAAATTAACTTTAAAAGAATTATTATTTTTCTTTGAGGATGACAATATTTTTTCGAAAAGGATTGAATATAGAGTTCCTCAGCGTATATGCCGAAGTTGTCTTTAATGTAAGGATATCAATTTAGCTATTGCTATATCGTTGTGATTATATCAAAATGTTGTAAGTGATAGTAAAACATATTAAATTTAAAAGTTGAAATTACTTATAACAGAACATTTTTTGATAATATGCAACCATATGAAAGCAGATACAGAAATCTACGCAACAATAATATTTTTTGGTAAATTTGACATAATATCGATGTAACAGTCACAATATGGAAAAATTTATATTATAATAATTGAAATTAACGTTTAATTGAATTAATTTTTTAAACACTGACAATAGTTTTCCAATAAGGATTGAATGTAGAGTTCCTCAGCATATATGTCGAAGATAGATTGCCTAATGCTATTTGTCCATTTTGCAATCATCATATCATTGCAATTACATCCAAATGTTGTATGTGATAGCAAAACGTACTAAATGTTAGTGTAAAATATGAAATTACTTGTAACATAATAAATTTTCTGATAACATACATCTGTTTAAAAGCAGATTCAGTAAATCTATGCAAGTGTTTTGCATCAATAATGTGTACTTGCAATTTTGACATGTGCGATATTGATGTAACAGCGACGACATGGAATATCAAAACATGATTTACAATTGTAAGGAGCTTTTATCCTCAATATTGCAAACTATATTCAAGCATCTTATTTTCGTTCAATATTTTATGAACCATTTTGATATTTTTCATCTTGGACAAATATTTTTTTTTCTACTTATTTTTGACTTCTGTCGCTGTTTTCAAGAAACAAGCTTTTTTTTAAAAGTTAAATATATTTTAATAAATTTTGGCCTATTGGTCCTAGATGTATAGTAAAATTACCATGTTCTGAAAATTCCGCTAATATTTCATGCACTATATGTTGAAAAAGTATTTTTAACTTTCCCATTGCTATTTTTGCAATTAAAATTCTTATAGCCATTTTAAAAAAGCATTTTAAAAAATTCATTTTTAATAAAAGCCACGACTCTAAAGAAATTAATAACTTAATCAGTGGTTTAAAAATTTACACTCGGTTTCGTCTAGTAAAATCACTCATTTTCGTTACGGTGTTATGACTTAGAAAAGAAATCTAAAGGTTGCATTCTGAATCATCTTAGTAGAGAATCATTATTGGTCAGCGTTTATTTTAGATTTAATACTGAAATATTTCAGGAATTTTTAACTTTAAATACATTCGGGAAAATATAGCATAACATTTCTGATCCATTTCTTTTTAGGTCTAAAGACCAAAGATTATTTCGTGTTATTTCTTCGATTAAATGGTTCTTTCATTCAAATTAGGCTTCTTTTTATATCTTTTAATTAAAGAAAAACGCGAATGCTACCGAAAAATGTTGGCGTCTTAGAAACTTCAATAATGAATTTAATTTCATTACCATCGTTAAAATACCCTTTTAGTTCATATCATTTTTATATTTAATTAAATTAAATATTTTGTTAATGATGTATTTCGAAAGCCAAACTTGGAAGATAAAAGTGTTAAAAGATTTAAGGTTCATAAAAAGATTAAAGCAGTGAATATTTATATTTCAGAGGTATTTCAAAGAAATAAAAAATTTCAAGAGACTTCATTGAAATTTAATTTTAAATTACTTTTTTTAAACTTAACAAATCAAAGAGAGAGAGAGAGAAATCATATTGAAATGCGATTTGCGAAATTAATGCTTGCAAAATCTGTTTTCATTGTAATAATTTACTATTCTTACTATTTACTATTTACTATTGAAATGTAATAATTTACTATTCTTTAGATATCATCTGTTTTGTATATTTGTAATTTAAAATACGTATTCACTTATAATGCTTATTTTGATATAAATGATAAAAAAACTTTTAATGTAATGTAAAAAAAATGTAAGAAATAAATTTCTTTAGATTACCCAATATGTTGCGAAAATATATAGTCAGACTGCATAATTAGGAGCAAGAAATAATTAAGAACAGTGACTATTCGAGCACTGATGAGGTTTTAGCTAATTCAAAAGCTTTTGCTTTGTTCAAGATACACTTGAGGGGAAAAAATCCTTTCCACTTTTTATGTTATTTTAGACCAGCGGGTGACCGAGCTCCGCTCGGAGAAAACCGGTATCGAAGCTAACCCGAAGATATAAATTTTCAGTTGTGATTTATCAAAACAATACATGCCATAAGAAAATTTGTGAAACCATTGGTGAAAAGATAACCGGTTAAAGTGCACCATTGTAAACTATTCTAAACAAAGTTAGAGTTTGGAAAGGGAACTATTCTATACAAAGGTAAAGTAAAGGTAAAGATTGAAGTGTGTTGAAGTTCAATATTTTTGACAAATTTATTTAGAAAAACCAAACATATATACATACATAAGAAACATATTATAAACCTATAACAGCATAAACATACAACTTTATTAGTTCGCCATATTGGCTATAGATGGCAGCACGTTACCGCTTGAAAATTTAAGTAGCCATTATGGCGAACTAATAAAGTTTGAAAATATCCTATCTGTAACTCCGAACTGCTCGACCGTAGCGCTTCAAAACCGGCGCCAATTGATTCCTCGTGGCCAAAAACCCCAGACCCCCAAGTTTACCGGAGTTTATTAATTCTGGGGCGATTTTCGACTTGGCAACCATTCCTCGTATTATAGTATTAGATATTTGTTTAATTGATTCGGAAATAATTTCAAAAATTTAAACCAAAATTTTCTTTGTTCATTATTTTCTGTATTTATTAATTAATTTTAAGATTTATTGGATATAACATTTTTTTAAAAACCTCAATTTTCGTTTTTGGATTTTATTCTGAGAAACATGTTACCTTTCTCAGTTATTCCTGACAGTAATTGGAGGCACAGAGTAATTGGATGTAACTTGTGATAGGTGTTTAATATAACAAAATCTTATATTTTTTATACAATTGAAATTATTCATCACGTGATAGGAGGTAATATTAAAGTTAAAAATACTTAACGTTCTGTCCTGCTAGTAATATTTATTCTTTAATATAAAATAATAACTGGTTAATACTTTTAATATATGCTGTTAATACTTATTTGAAGTCATTTGAAAAAGAACTAATGAAGTTGAAAATATGATTCTATGGCGGAAATCTGGAGATCATACATTTTATTATTTTCAACTAGCCGCCTTTGGCGACCAGCTGGTTCGCCATGAGTAATGCGTTCTAAAATTTTCAATTAAGTCACATACTCATTAGCCTTGGAGTAATTCCGGGCATTGATTGGTCTGAAATTAAAAATGTTTTTTTCCGTGATGCTGCCAAAATATTAAATGTTTTTTTAAAGAAAGCGAAAAAGGAAAGAAAAATATTGAATAAATGATTTAGATGTTGCAAACGATTATAGAAACCTTTGCCTTGAATTTTTTTTTAGAAAATCTCACATTTTATGTTTATTTTATTTTATCCAGTTACGTGCAAAAAGTATCATTTCTTTAGACTTGATTTACGATGATAGTTTTTTTATTATTATTATTTGAACTTCCGTCATTGTTTTCTTTTATTTTATCCAGTCACGTGCTCAAAAAAAACATGGTCAAAATATTTCTTTGAAAATTTGTTAAAAATAGAGGCTTAAATTATACATTAAAACACTGATACCATTAGAAAGCTAATTTTTTAATCTTTAAATTGATGTTAAAATAATGTTTGTGCAATAATATTTTCGGAGGTTATAGCGGAAAAACGACGAAATTTCGCTTAAATTTTAATTAATTCAAATTCTAATTAAAAATTCGAAAAAAGGGCTCCGAGGTGCACATTCCCGACCTCCAAGGTATACATGTACCAAATTTGGTAGCTGTAGGTCCAACGGTCTGACCTGTAGAGCGCCAACACACACACACACATACACATACACACACACACACGCATTGAGCTTTATTATAAGTATAGACAAGAAATAGATGCAGATGTGATGAGCTGACGGAATAAAAATCTATGCTTTGATCGATAAATGTTAAGATGCCAGAATAAAGACCTATTATTCATGCATCTGCATTATTGATGTCGTTGACGGTGGTGAACTGCTTATGACAAGTTTGAGGACCACCAATTGGGATAACTCAATTTTTTTAGTGAATAGTCTTTTTGCAATTTACTAAAGTCAAGTAAAAGCGGTACTCTCCAATCCTATTATGGAAGCAAGTAGCTAGATTTGAATTATGAGGGGGGGTTTTCATATTGTAAATGTCTATGAAAATTAAGCTGAATAGGGGGGGTGATTATAATTAAACTGATTTTTTTCCCTGCTACTAAATTGGTTTGCTAATTTTTAAAGATTTCAAAGTGCATTTTTAGTATTTTGTCTTTGGGTCTCACAATATTCAATCGTTTCTACTTTTATAAAGTTTTATTTCCCAGTTTTTCCCAATAAAGTTACATGTAGATTACTTTTAAATTTCACCACATTGGATTATCATAAATTGTTATGATAATTTAGATGCAATATTCTATGCAAAAGATGATATTTTACTTGGCAAATTGTTAAGAAGCAGTACTTTGGGCCATTTAAGAACGAACAGTCTGAGGCAATATATGCAAATTGAAATCATTTTAAATTTCTGCTCCATAGTTGAATTCATGATTTCTAGCAAAAGCTGAAGCATGTGTTCGTAATTTCCTCATAGTCTCCTCTTGTGTAATTCAGAACGTTCTGTAGGAGAAGGAAGGCAGGAGTAATTGGGAACATTATTGAATGGGAGGCAAATTAACTAATAAACTATTTTTGGAAAAAAAATATTACTTAATGAGCCATCAGAACATGATTATAACCTCATAAAAATATAGACTTCTTGCCTATCTCATACTAGCCTTTTACATTGAAAAAAATAATGACAATGCATGCAAAACTTGTTTATAATTCCCCAATTAATTCTATTGGCATTAAATACACTTAAAGAATTTTGCCAGAGGTATCTGAATTTTCTTTAATACACCTATCCCCCGATTTACACTGAAGATAGGTTCCTTAGAAAACCGTGTAAATCGAAATCGTTGATTCTTATACGTAAAACCGTGTAAATCGAAAACAAACTAAAATGTGCATAATTCAGTCATTTATTTCAACGTAAAATAAAACTAAATATATCTTAAAAACATAAAAATAACTGTTTATTTATAAAATAACAAAAATATAAGGTATATTTATGTAATTTCAGCAAATTTTGCCGGATATTGTTGCGCTGCATCTGAATTAGCAGATGCTTGTTCACCCTTCAATCTTAGATTATGTAAAGAATGTCTTCGTTTAAATCTTTCAAACCAACCATGGCTTGCAGAAAAAGAGACTTTCTTTTCAGCTGAAGAAGTAGATGGTAACTGATTCTTAATTTTTTCATAAATCTTCAAAGCCTTATTTGTAATTGTATTGGTAAGATTTTGGCGCGGGCTCACCACGTTCGTCAACTATCCCGGATCTTCTCGTTCCGGGTCGGTGCAAATTTAAAAACCGTGTAAAAGTGAAATCGTGTAAACCGAGTGCCGTGTAAATCGGGGGATAGGTGTACATCAGATTATTGGGACGAATTTCTATGTCACAACCTAAAAACTTAATTTCTGTTTTTCTTGAAACATATCAAATTAAGAAAAAAAAAATGTATAAATGTTAAAAGGCACATTTTCTCCCTTTTATGCTATTATACGAAACTACAAAATCACATCATTCAATCACAACTTTCTTTTTTGTTTCAAATAAAAAGCATATACTGTAACACAAACAATATCAGAATAAATTTAAAACGTATTATTTTCGAAATTTAGTCTAATAAGATTTTGTACGAAAAGTTTAAACTTAAAATTATATGTATATTAATCAGGAATTATAAATAAATTATATGATGTATAAATATAAATAACTGTATGTTGATAATTATATACTAACGATTAAATATTATGTAAATAAGACATTATATAAAAATGAAATGAAATAGGTATTTAAAAACTAATTTATTTTTCATTTATCTTAAGAGTTAAATTGGTAGCCTTCAATTTTGGAGAAGCAGTCATCTAAAAGAAGCTGTAAAAGTGTTTCAGAAATTATTATTTATATATTTCTGAAATTATTCTTTTTGTCAACGGAATGCTATAACAGAATGCAGAGTTAAATATCGAATAAATGGGTGAACATTTTAAATTAGATTTTTGCTTACAAAATAAATAATCAATTTATTGAGAATTTTCAATCGGTAGCTAGGGTGAAGCTTCGTTAATTTTCCCAGCTCAAGTTTTATTGAAATTTCGAAACGGAAGCATATTTCATCCATGGACAATGCTGCAATCTGCGAATGACACTCTTTAATAAATGAATAGGTTCTACACAAAATGATGGCCATATTTGTTTAATTAGCTTAAAAGAGCCCCTATCACGTCCTTTAAAAAGAGGATGGCGCGTCTTTATTCTCGTCTTAATGAAACGGCTTCTATTTTACTGCTGGCTAAATAATAAATAGTTTTTTACATCAGAATCATCGAAAAATAAAAGAACCTGTAATTGAAAGGTGGTTTAAATGATGGGACGGATCCTACAAAATGAATGCTCTTCCACTTCAAGGGTGACTGCTTAGGCAACAACCAATAATTTTGTCTCATTCAGCACGCCCACTTTCCAAATTTCGTATAAACAACTCTAATGAGCAACTAGAATACTAAGAAATATATTCATAAAGTGAAATAGTCTTCAGTGTCTGAGAGCAGATATAATGACGAGAAAAATATATAAAGCTTAGTATGATAGAAAATCCTTAAGAGGTTTTTTAAAAAAATTGCAAGGCTTTTCACCAAGTGTGGTTTAAGTGTTTTGAGATTTATGCTTTTTCTTTTCTGTTAGAAAATATAACAACTAACTTTTTTTTCCTGTTGTAGATTCAACCATTTATCCGATATTTTAAATTGAAAATAACCTGTTGAGTTGTTTTCTCATGAGGAAAACATCATTGAATAAATAAGTGATCTTCGAAAGAGCTTTAAGTAAATCTTTTGAGAATTCGTTTATTTATTCTTCTAAGTATTTTTTAATACAATTTTCAAGTTGTCGCATTTTTTCAAAAAAACAAAGAAAATCTGCACTAATATAATTTACCCTTATCAAATTTTCTATTCTAATCAATTCAAATTTAATAAATTATATTCGAGAATTCGTTAGATATTTCCACACTTACTTCATACTTGAGAATGGAAACATATTTTCTCTTCTTGCTCTTGAATTATTTATTATGATGCATATCTATGGTGGTAGCACCTACAATACTGGGTTGATATTTTCAACGTTTGAGTTCGTAACAGGGTTTGAACTAACTTGGGATCAATAAAATAAATTTGAATTTTATTTAATAAATATTGAATCAGATTAAAGTTCTGTTTATTTTATTGCATAAGGAATAACATGTTAGAAAGAGCTGTTAATATCATTTAATAGAAAAGGCGAAAATGATAGTTTGTATCTTCAAATCAATCTTTGTTCACACTGTCAGAGCCAGACTTAGCCTAACTGGGGCCTGGGACAAAAACCTTTTTGGGGGCCCACCTCTGTCTTTTTTGTCTTTGAAAAGCAATGTTAAAAAAGTTGATTAAAAAAGGAAACGTAAAATATTCTATTCGATTTTCGACCCCCCTCTGATGTGTGGGCCAAGGGTAAATGCCCTGTATGCCCCTGCCTTATTCAGGCTTTTCATACTGTGTTTGGTAAGCTACGTGATGATGCTAATACGTTTTCACAAGTAGGTGCAATTTTTAAACTTACAAAATATTGAATTCTATTTCTAATTTATTTTGCGAATTAATCTAAGCGTGAATGAGGATTGTTCTTTCTAAACTTAAAACCACTGTATACAAATATTAACTATTATTCGTTCAAACAAACTTATTATATAATGTCAAATACTTTCTGTATTACATTTCAATAGTTATTAGTCTTTGTAATGTGGGTTGCTTCTGATGAATTCAAAAATTTATTTACTTTTTAGACTTAAAACGATGCATTTAAAAAAAATAATAAAAAAGACTTTATCAGGAAAATGCTAGCAAGAATTCCTTTTTTTATGACTTTTAAAACCCTCGTTGTCTTATTTCCAAGATAAAGTTGTTGAAAAATTATGATTTTAAAAAAAATTTTACTCTAGGAAAAGAAATTTAATACCTTATCTCAGATATCTTTTTTTTAAGAAATTGGCTAGAAAAAAAAAGAACAAGAATTTTATTCTCTAACAATGGCGGAAATGATAGAATCTTGTTCTCTCGACTATTTGAGTCGAATTCCTTTATCGTTATTAAATACTCGAATTTCCAAAAAGCTTCACTTCAGTTCGTCATTTCATTCGTTCAGGTATTTTGAAGTAAATAACAAGTATGAAAGTGGCAAGAAGGAAATCGTAAATAAAATGCGAAATTTTCACATAGCAACAATATAGAGAAAAATATCTTGTTTTTATCGGTGGAATCCTTAATAATAGATAAAATTTTTTAGAAATGAAGAAACAGATATAAACGTTATAAGCCTCTGAAACGAAAAAGATAAAGAGGTTATTCAAAAAAAGTCTTAAATTAATCAACAATGTACAATTCTTCTTATTATGTTCACTTTACTATTTCAATTAAACTCTTGTATGTTGTCAAATTTATCATTTTCCAAAAATCAGATCTGCAGCTTTTGGCTTTTATTTCCTTTGCTCATTTTAGAGTAAATAATTATCAATAAATATGTTTCAAAATATTCAATCAAAAATAAACCGGGGGAATATTTTGTGTTTCCTTGCAAGGTATTTGGAACAGCCTATTGAAATAGACATCACAATACAGACCTGAAAATTTTCAGCTTCTTAAAAAAAAAGAAAAGAAAATAACAATTTAGAAATAAAAATCCAAGTTAATCAAAATGTGCTTATAGATTTATTAATTTTGGAATTTTAATTACATTAGTGCATGGAATTTAAAAGACCTTGAACATATTATGGGCATGGAATTTTGTTTTATAAACTTAAAAAATATTTTATTCTTTCGTTGATTTCCAATTCTTTAAGCTATGTTGATTATGAAGAATTACCTATTTTACTAAAAATATTTTTAAGACGTACAAAATCATTGCATTGTCGATAAATAACAAAATTAATTTTGTACTTGCGTAGCATTATTTAAATTTTTTCTTATGCTATACATGTAAATTTAACTAAAAGTTCTCTTATCTAAGAGAGCGAGAGCTACTATTTTATTGCTGTGTATTCGTAAAAACTATTTTCTGTGTAAATTGCACTAGCAATTGCAAAAACTTTATTTAAATTGCTAAACATTACTTTTAAAATAAGAAAATAAACCAAAGAAAAATTGCTAACATAATAATATCCAAATAAAATTATACGATTTAACGAAATTTTACAGAAACATCTAATAAAAACATTTTTTTTAAAAAATAAACATGCATTTTTAATTAAGATTCTGAATGTAGAATAGAAGTATTTTGAAATGTAGGTAAACAACAATCCTTAGGGTAACTTTTTTTTCTCTCCTTGACTAAGCGTGCATTTATTGTTGGAGAGATTTAAAATTTACATGGATATTTATGTAGATAATTACTTAAATTAACATATTATATTCACTTAATTCTTTCCCTGCTGAACCAAAAAAATGCATATAATTATCATAAAGAAAATTCTGCAATGTATGCTCTAATTTATGCATGTTTTTTAAATTAAAAAAATACTTCTTTGGAATTTTATTTATCATTAGAGGTTTTTTTAAATGTTCTTCGGTAATTCTATTCAAGACTTTTTTTTGCGTGTATATACTTAAAAGGTCACACATTTTTTCTGTTTTGGAAACCACTTACCGAATTTCGCCAATGCTAAATGTTTGAAGGAAATCAATAAAAAAAATCATCAATTTTGCACATAAATGTCTGAAATAAAAATTTATATTATTAGAATGAGTAGATATTTTTTACATGGGAAATTAATTTTTTGAAAAATGAAACATTTGTTAAATCTTTTATTCCTCTTTGAATGTGACTTGAATTTTATGAACTCTTTAGCATTGGGAATTAATCAATATGTCACAATGAGTTTGCGTCACAGTTTGACGCATTTTTAGCCTTATAATTTTTTAATGCATTGGAGTTTGTTTATAACACATTTGATTGCAATCAGTAAAGGATCTAAATTTATTAAAAAAGATAAACCAAAAAACGCATTCCCTATGTTTGACGGTTTTTGATGGCCGTTCATTTTGTTGTTTATTTAAGTCCCACGAGATGTCATTTCGTAATTGAGGATGAGAGGATTCTGTCATCGTTATCGGTTCTCTCCGCCCTGGTTGGTACTCAAAAATGTGGGGACCAGGTTCATCCTATCGATGACGAAAAAGGCTGTACCGTGGTCGATGAAGGCCCTTAGAACCACAGTTTCCGCCAGTATTGCAGTTGCGGCGTTAAGGTCATTCAGATTTATCCCTGTGACTTCGGGCAAATCGGAGTAGCCAGTTTATTGTTGTAGTTATTATTTAGCAATGCTCTTGGGAAACACCTGAGATATGGGGACGAGAAATTGACATAAGCAATTCTTGCTTCCTCAGTGGAAGCTTCTCCCTCGGGGCACCTCGAAATGCTTCCAGTATGGTGGGTGGATCTCACCAACCCGATGGGTTCAATAATAGGTGGAGGTCTGACCCTCCCATCGATGACTGGACGTACTCCCTATGGGGAGGATAGTACCGTGGCCGGTGATGGCCATTAAGACTCAACCACAGTTCCCGCCAGTGTTGCTGTTGCGGTGGTCCGGTCATTCAGTCTTGAGCGCTTAATACGTGTACCTTCGGGCCGGTATGAGGTCAGTAATATGACTTCCCCAATGGAAGCTAAAATGGTTGGTTGAGTTTCTTGGTTGTATGACTCTTTCGTACGAGTCATTTGCGTACGAGTCATAAAACTGTCAATCAATGGTCCCGTTTACAATGGGATTGTGTTACTGTAAAGGATGAGTTTTTGAAGAGGCTGCTACATTTTAAACGTTATCTGAAAGTGTCAGGTTTGGCGAGAGTTAACATACTTAACAAAATTTCGAATACTTAATGTTGTTTAATACCATTTCATGCGATATTTTCCTCTTGGTTTTTTATGAAGCATGAATTGCTTTTCAAGGAGTTTATTCAAAAAATATGATAAAAATTAATGACCAATGATATTTTTTTTCATATAAATACTATATCAACTTTGGAACAATAATCTAGATTTTGGTAAATGAATTATTTTACATGAATATAACGATTTGCATTAAACAAAAGAATTTTGGTTTCATTAGTTTTTATTTTATTTCTTCTTGATTCGTTTGTTTAATTTAGTAAGTTTGAACACTGAAATGTATGTTACTTAAATATAGGAACTTTAAAAAAATTATTGTTTCTTAAGTATGGAGTACAATTAAATGGTGTTAAAAGCATTGAAATTATTTGTAAGATGGGAATAGTTATAAAAAAAAATCTTGAAATGACGTAAGCAGTAAGAAAAGATTCCAACTACGAATGTTAATTTTCCGTGCTATATATTTCTTTTACAAATTTAAACTTTTCTGTTTATCATTGTAGATTTAATTTCAATGCTGTTACATTTAAATGAAAAATCTGCTCAGATAAAGATAAATTATTTGTTCATTATACGACTTTGAATTTTATATATGAAATATCGTTATTACACGGTGCATAAAATAAATAGCTTACTAAATCAGAAGTGTATTAATATTTTGACAACTGATCCTTTTTATCTGCGAAAATTTGTAGGTGATATTAGCTGAATTCAAATTTAATTTTCTTCTAGTGACACTATTTATTAAACCCTAATTACAAATCTATTGATAAAATATAAAACAGAATTTAAAAAAATATTTACATTAATGTGCGTAGTAATAAATTTACATTAATATATGCAGTATATGTTCTTCAGAAACTTTAATTTTTTTTTATAGATCGTTCCTGTATGTAAAATAAGCCATTAACAATAGTATTAAATGAAGCTCTGGTAATTTACCCTTGAACAATATAAACCTACACCATTATTGAAATTTTTACTGATTATCTATGCGTTTTTTAACCATATTTTAAGCAGTGTAATTATTTCTAATTTCAGAAGAATTCATGGCCATTTTAAACCTTCCAGGGGTCCTGTGATAATGCAAATCTCGAAACAACCTTTTCCCTCCAAATTTTTTACTATGTATTATGTATTTGATTCCCAGAAGTTCAAAAGCTTTGAACAGATTTAATTTCAAATAGTAGGAAAGTTATCAATTGTTAAATTCTTTATTGACTTATGTACTATTAATCGTTTGAAATGTACATTTAAATGATCAGCTTCTCTTAAAACAATTAGAATCGTTTGTGATGGTAATAATTGAGTTTAGGCGTAATTTTTTAGAATGGAATTTCTGTTTTACATTTTCTTTTAAAATTTATTGATTTTTATTTGAGAACTATATTTAGCATACTTAGACTGTGAATGATTAATTCAGAGAATTCAAGCGTAGTAATGCAAGCGTTCTTGATGTATTTCGTCGTATACTTTAAATTTACCACCTTTGTCGTCCAGTTATCTATCTGTCTGTCCATCTTATATATATATATATATATATATATATATATATATATATATATATAT
>JAPMOQ010058064.1:420740-443227 GCA_026543055.1 Argiope trifasciata
TATATATATATATATATATATATATATATATATATATATATATATATATTCTGAACAATAAGGTATAAGACATGAGAAAATATTCCTGCGTACGGTTTTTATACGCATTTTTAAAATTTTATAATGCTGTAAAAACTGTTTTTTTTACTGTAAATTTTTAGAAAGTTATAACGAAAATAAAGTCAATATTTCTTTTATTAAATTTTTAAAAAATCCCTTTTCTATCCTTCAAAGTAAATATTTGCCAAATTTCGTAGCTAAACGGTATGGTGTGTTGAGAGCCAGTATATCTCGTACACATAGAGACAAAACTTTTTTTCTTATGTTTACGCATCAAAACTTAGTTAAAACGCCAATACCCTTTCCCGCCAAATACTCTTGCCAACAGATAACAAGTTTTTTGCAAACCTAGACTAATTACTCCCTACCCCCTTTTTTCAATGGGCTTAGAGTGATTTATTGGTCTTTTATGACCTGTACGAAAGCGGTTAGTACGCATTTGTCCCAATACCGAGTTTCTTCCATACCAAATTCGGATTCTATCCAATTCGTGTGGAGTGGGCGTAGGGAATGCACAGTAGTGGGAGCCATTCTGCTTTCGCCACAATGCCTTATTATATTATTAAGGCGGCTCGGTCTTCAGATAACCCTGGAAGTATCAGAAGGGCTGGGATAGCTCGACTGATTACTGTTAAACATCAAACTCAGGCGGATACGCTAGTTTTTAAAATTAGTAATCGGCCTTTAATGTTTAGTTTTGAGAACAACTCCAAAGAGATTAAACGCTGTGGTCATGATTGCCGTTACACCTTTATGAATGTTTTTTTACATCGAAGTCACAACTATGTTTTTCTGAACTTTGGTTTCTATTTTTTATGTCACTACAAAGGAACACGATCGTTGTTTCAATGAGCGAGCGTGAAGAACAACCAAGTGAGGCAAGCGATTTTAAAATGGCCCTCAAAAATGACTAAATGCTATTTCAACAATATTGAAATGCATCTACTTATAATGAATAAAACATTGGAAAACATTATGATTCGTATTGCTTAAGTTTACTATTCTATTATACATTTTGCACATTTAGAGATATTGAAATTAAATATTTATACTTTTAAAGTAAAATACCTGAAAAAAAAATGGGCAACATTTTTTAAAATCTTGTTTATGATAATAAGAAATATAAACTTCTTAGCCAAAAATATAACATTGTAAAACTAAAATGAAAAAAATGAAATTAAAAAAAAATTTTAGAGATAAAAATCACTCTGTCAAATCTTCTGAACTTCTTACATTTTTATAATTTATTAGTATTTTTTATACCTTTTGAAAACTTTAATGCAGAAGAAATGCTTGTAACTGATGTAAATTTCTATTCATTAGCATATTAATATTTTATGAAGGCCATCTTTTGTTTTCTGTATTTGTTTTTGTAATATTCGTTTACGTAAATATAATTAAAAATGATTGAAACTATGCATCCAAAGAAAATATACTTCTTGTTACAAGTTATACGAATGAGGTGAGAAAAATTAATATTTCATTATTAACAAAGAAACCTTCAAAATAATCGTCGTATTATTTTATTGAATAATTTATCAAGCGTTCCTTTACGAAAAATAAGCATGCAGTAAACAAAAGTTAACTATCATCCCACGCATTCATTTATTTTCATTCACTTACTAGATTCCGATTAATTTTTCTTCTTCCAGTTCAATGGCTTAGGGCCAAAGAAATGAATGAAAAAGCATCTCACAAAAACAAATCTTTTCGTATTTTTCGTGACGAGGTCAAACGTTAGAAGAAAGGATAATCACAGCTCAAGAAGCCCAGTTTGAGAAGTCTAACGTCGATTAGTTGGTGTGGTCATCGATTAATTTTCTGGATTTCCGAATCGATCCATCGTCCCCAAGTAAGCAACAATTACAAGACAGTAATGGAAACTGAAAGGTCTCGGCCTTGCCCGGACAGAAACTCAGTTCTTTGAAGAAGTTCATATTAATGTCAAGGAGAGGAGGCGTGCGACCGTTTTTATAGACTTGTTATTTCTTGATACGCAGAACTCGTTTTTCTTTTTTCAAAAATGGAAACTTTAAAATATCAAAGGCTGCCTAAAATTCTAAATAGCCTCTAGGGCATACAGTTTCTTTTACAGGAAAAAAATAACATAGATATGACATAAAGGGTTGAAATGGCAATCCGAGCAGTATCTCAAAGTGGTAAGCCTGCAAAATATCAAAGGCAGCCAAATTTTCTGAATAAAGTTTAGGACGTTTTACTTTTCCCTTTCTCTTCTTTAAAGGGAAAATAGAGCGTGTAATTAATCGAAAAAAATTAATTCACGCGTGTCGTAAAAAATCGTAATTGTAATCGAAGATGATGGAGGGTGCGAATTTTCCATGTTACGTAGATTATCTATTGCAGCGGTTCTCTTTACACAGCTTGGGGAGAATTTCTGCAGATCTTCAACAATCATGGTACCTAAAACTCAAAACCATTTCATTATAATTTACTTAATATTGAAGATATAAAACTAAATCAAACCAGCACCTAATGAAGACAAACAACTTTTGTATTTAAATTTTTACGATGAATGTAATATTTTAGAAGTTGGAGGCTAAAAAGGGTTTTTCACGTTCTTATTTTGCCCGAGCTTAGATTCATGAATTAGAAATTAGATATTAATTTAGATGAAAATGAATCTACCTTTGCCTTCCAGCTTACCAAAAGGATTTTTTTAATACAAAGAATGTCTCTTTATCTGTAAGTAAAAGTGATAGAAGGGTTAAAATATCAGAAATTGCCCCCAGACTCTTGATATATACATTGTAGCGTTTTTTTTATAATTTTCTCAGGGAAAATAACATAAATGCGATATAAAATAAAGAAATCTCTGTTCAAATGTTGTAAAATAGAGGTTCTAAAGCTTTTAAACATTTCAACCTACTTATCTAATTTCTGATCTATAGCGGCTCGCTTTATTCTCTTTGCATTGATTTTTTTTCAAATTGCACTCGTTCTCTTCGAAATGTCGTTTTATGGACCAAAAAGAAACTTCTGTCTAGAAGAAAACATTTTATTTATTATAAAACTTTTTAAATAAATATGATAAACATTTACACAACTGATAGTGAACAGCTTTGAAATTAAAGAGAAAAAGAATCCGTTTTTGAATGTTCATAGCGAAAGAAAAAAATAGTTTCTAATTAGGTTTGCGGGATCTTCGCTGACACGAGTCGCTCGTTTGTAAATTGTATGTTTTTTTTTTCTGACGAATATCATAGGGTGCAGGTTATTAAAAATACACATATAACCGAAATCTTGCTGTGATGGAAACAGTTTAGGAACGCCGGTTTGAAGAATTTATACACTATAATCTCTGAATTAAGAAAATTATCAAAAAATAGATTCTTAAACTGTCGCTAATAACCCCACCTGGGATTATGTAAACTTTTGTCTTGCGAAAACTGTTAATTTCTTCTGGTTCAGATTCTTAATTTTAGTGAACAGTTCAGGAAACCATTCTTATTTAAAACATTTCATTGAAGTGTTCCAGATAAATGTATTTACATAAATTATTTTCAATTTATCAATTATTAATACTATTCCACCTATTTTATTTATTTGCCTAAGTATAATCTGGAAGGTTGCAAAAATATATCTCTTATAAACATGAGAAGAATACCTGATTGTAAGTCGAAAGAACTTAATGAGTTGTGAAGGATTCATATAAACACTGTATATATACAGTCGAATCCGGTTAATTGGACCACCGGATAATCGGACCAGCCGCTTAATCGGACCGAATCTTAAAGAACCAAAACAAATCCTATGTACATAAGCCTAATATTATTCGCTTATTTGAACCAAAATTCCGTTTAAACGGACCAAAGAACGTGGCAGAGAAGATGAAAAAGAAGCCACAAGTCGCCCGTGTACAGCAGGAAGTCCGAAAGGGAAAAGAACCAGTGGGAGGTGAGCAAGCTCTTTGTTTCTTAGAACGGGCAGGTCGGTAGTAAGTTCTTCAAATGTTGACTTGAATTTGATAAGAACTGTTTTTTATTGTGCTTCGCATGCTGAGTATCGTGTTGATCGTTTCGAAGAATTTGTTTGTAAATTTATTTTTCAATGGATAAAGTTCATAGGCAACAGTAGTTCTTGTTTGTATGTTCGCCAGACGCGTGGGCCGCACAATAAAGGTCATAATGACATTTTAATATGTTACGTATAGCACATCTCGTCTTGTAACATAGGGCATGTTCGTGTAATCGGACCAGCCGGTTATTTGGACCAAAATGATGGCGTCCCGATGTGGTCCGATTAACCGGAATCGACTGTACACATATAAACACTGTATTTTATTTCTGGAATGTTTTAGTAGAAAGAGTAAGATATAAATGCCTTTATATACTTATAAAACATATTATTTTCCTAGAAAATTCCGAATCATTTTATTGGTTCTGTTAAATATTATGCTTGCAACTAAAGGGTTTTAACTTTTATTATTTTGTTTATTCAAAATCAAATCTTTATGCCGCTTTAGATAAAAAATTGCGTATAGAATTGATAGCATGTATAGAATATTTGCAAACGCAATTAGTTAATATATATATATATATATACATAGGAACTTGTCCATAATCGAACTAAATTGAAATATTGTTCTGTATTATTGAGGGCTGGTTGATAGTGCCAACTGATGAAATTGAAAACGCCTTCAGGCATAATAATTGGTATTTCGACTTTCTTTTCCATTTTCTTTTTCTGGACTTGTGACTCATTGACTTCAATTGATCTGGATTACTATTCATTATGTTTTAGTTATCTTCATAGAAAGAATTTCATCAGGAAAGCTATCCGACGAATGAGCTGAAAACTAAATACTCCTACTTTATTCATAAATTTTTTTTATCAGAATTCTTTCAAAAAATGGCTTTTAATTAGTTCATAATTCAAATTAATAAATTTATTATTTCTAATATAAATATATTTATTAATTTGAATGATTAACTGTTATATAATTGGCAATTCAAGGTTAAACAATTTCAATTATATGTTTTTGGATAAGTTAAGCTTCCATGTATATTATTGACATTAAGATATTTTGGGCATTATTTTATTATCATTAAATATATTTTATGAGCATTCAGGGCATTATTTTATCAACACTAACGTTAAGGATTTACATTAAAGCATTCTGCGCTTATTTATACCAGCGGGTGACCGAGCTCCGCTCGGAGAAAACAGGTATCGAAGCTAACTCGAAGATTTAAATTTTCAATTGTGATTTATCAAAACAATACATGCCATAAGAAAATTTGTGAAACCATTGGTGAAAAGATAACCGGTTAAAGTGCACCATTGTAAACTATTCTAAACAAAGTTAGAGTTTGGAAAGGGAACTATTCTATACAAAGGTAAAGTAAAGGTAAAGATTGAAGTGTGTTGAAGTTCAATATTTTTGACAAATTTATTGAGAAAAACCAAACATATATACATACATAAGAAACATATTATAAACCTATAACAGCATAAACATACAACTTTATTAGTTCGCCATATTGGCTATAGATGGCAGCACGTTACCGCTTGAAAATTTAAGTAGCCATTATGGCGAACTAATAAAGTTTGAAAATATCCTATCTGTAACTCCGAACTGCTCGACCGTAGTGCTTCAAAACCGGCGCCAATTGATTCCTCGTGGCCAAAAACCCCAGACCCCCAAGTTTACCGGAGTTTATTAATTCTGGGGCCATTTTCGACTTGGCAACCATTCCTCGTATTATAGTATTAGATATCTTAAATCCTTAGTAATAGAAATCCATGTAATACTTATTTTCGAAATAAGTTTTTTAAAGTTGATTTAAAATAAAAAAATACTGTCTTATCCATATGTGTTTGTTGCTTAATATTTTATTCAATTCTAATTATTATGGTGCGGCGTGAGTATTTTTTCTTTATTCCAGACTTCATTATTTGTAAAAGATTCCATTGTTGATTTGGCATTGGATTAAAAAATGATCAAAAGGAATATGTTATAAATATGTCTATTGGTTAAAAATGTTGCCAATAATAAGAGATACAGCTTTCAACTGATTCATCATGTAGCCGTTTCTAATACCTTTATCATTGATACAAAACTTCATAGCATAGACGAAAAGAAATATTGTTTACTTTTGAATCTTATTCAGCAAATGGAATATGGCTGAAAGAACTATATTTTTTTAATCTCATTCTATTTTGAAATTCTCTTAAAAGGTTTCAGCTCTTTTTTGTTAAATAAAATTAAGTCGGTTATATATAAGACTGTTTAAGATACATTTTCAATAAATGAGGCGTAAAAATATTTACTTTTGATCAAATTTTATTTATGCACCACATACAATTGTTATTGTATTCTTACATTTTAAAATGTCATTTCAATATTAATAATTTTAAAAACGATAACAATGATGCTTAAAAATTTTTTTCGTGATATTAGGATGGCAATAAAAGTTTAATTGTGAAAGCATTACAAAAGAAACTTGTCCGTTATTTTCTCTTTGAAGGTATTTTGAAAGACAATGCTTTTCTACTATTTCATACTATTTGAAAATTAAATTCGATCGCAAAAAGCTTTTACGAGAAGTTTTGCTGGAAGTCGTCACGGTTTTACGATACAATTTTTTAAGGATCTATATTTAACTCTTTTCAACTATTCTCTTAATACATAAATTTGATCACGTGGTATTCCATCATCTTTAAAAATAATATTTTTGAATCAGCGTATCATTTATATGATTGATGATAATAGAAGACCATCCCTCAAAATATTCCTGTGAGCATTTTGATTGTTTTTTCCCTCTATTCGATCAATGGAACAAATTCTATTTCCGATAAATAACCTTGAAATGCATGAACTTTTCTTTTTTTTTTCAATTACATTTTGTCAAGCATTACGTGTTAATAGATAAATTTAATCAATTTCTGTTTGCCATGTTTTACCTCTCCAGGGGTGCGCAATAGTGATTTATAGGCCGATACAATTTTCGCTATATTTATCATTAGATTTTTTTGCTTTATTAGATTTGCTTAGATTTTTTAATTAATGAAAACTATTGGAAGAGTTCACATAATTTAATTTTTAATACATACTAGATGATTTACACGACGTTACTTGGAATTAAAATAGTTTCATGTATAATATTTTGGTAAGTAAAGCAATTCTATTTTTATACCCACAATCCTTTTATAATGCTACATTACTTGTTGTGTTAAAAAAGTTGTTATGTCTGATTGACGATCATTGGATTTTGGTTATTTGTAATCGCTCTGAGATCAAAGGTTTATCATTTCTTCTTTTTTAGTTATTTTAAGCTCTATTGTATAATTATATAACACTGATAAAAAAAATTCTAAGAAATATGATGCTCAAGTTTACAAAACAGTGCTAGAGTAGATCAGAAACTTTCCGTTACCGAATTTTAAAACTGATTGTGTTAAATGTTAAAAGAATTAGAAGTCATTGACAAAAAATTGAGCATAAAGAATTTAATGAACTGATAAGATAAAGTTCTGAATTTTAAGAATTTTGTATGATAATTTACTCTGAAAAAAGGCAAAGATTCGGTTTATTTCTAATCACTTGAATGTTTAATCATCTTTTACACTGTTAAAAATTGATAATATTCTTTTGTTTTAAAGAATAAGTATGCAAAGCTAAATCAGCCTTGCTATTTAGAAGGAGGTGTAGAACAAATGTAGTCACAATGACTTATTATGTTAAGATAAGAGATTTCAAAAAAATATTCAATATAAATTGTGAACTTTTATTCACAATATATATACATATAATGCATGAAGAAGGGCAACCTTATTGGAGGATTTTTCAGAGAAAATGGCCCACATTCGTGTTTTTCGCAGAAACAAACTTCCAACAGCTAGTCATCTTGCAGCTTATAAATTTATTGATAAAGCTCATATAATTCTTCCAGTGTTTGAGTTTCGTTAGCTAAGGTCATAGCTAAAAAACAAATTTCATGATCTTCTATTTATCTTGAAGATCGTCAGTCATGTGATGCCTTAAGCCATTAGATGGCATTGCTCCAATATTTTAATGCGTTGGTAAACCCTCCCGTTCATTTAATAATTCGACCTACCTTCCAATATTACTCAGTAATATTTGTTGTTGAGTTAGACTTCTGAATTTATAATGTTATTTTTCCAGATGGATACTTTCAAACCTATTAAACCAGCAAAGCTGAAAAATACTATAAAAATTATACTTGCTTCATCAGGATAAGACTTATGAAACGAAATAATAACGTGGCAAAACGAAGTATAAAAGATAATGTCGATGGTTTAAAAAATAACTTGATTACGTTCAATATTATTAACTGTAATTAAATGAAGAAAGCTGAGTCATGCTAAATAAGAAGTCAGTCTCAAGGTTGCTATAATGTAAAGGCTTTGCTCTGAGAGGTCGAATTATCTAAACAGAACTGTGAAGAAAAAATTTGAATCAATCAATTTGAATATTAAAAATGGAAATCTACGGGAAGTTCCGCGTATTTATTAATGAAATTAATTTGGGTGGTTAGTTTCGATTTGAAATATTTGCATTTTTTTTCATGCAATCAAATTTTTCGTAACGACTTGAGGATTAATAATTTTTAACACCTAATTAAATTACCAAATTTATATTTGATATGTATATTAAGCCCTTATCATATAAGAGTCTGAAATATTTCATAGCATACAAAAAGATTTTTGTTTTTTGAATTAATTGCTCCCAGACGTTTATTCCAACTTGCAATATTAAAGATTCTTTAGAAACATGCTCTCGTCATACTTATAATTATGAGCTAAGGGGTTAAAAAGGTTTCAAAGCTATCTCGGTTGTTTTTAAAAAAATCTTATGCTATAAAAGATAGATTGGAGGATCTTCCGTGACAAAATTGAAATGCAAAAATGAATTTTGTTTTTATTAAAATTGACTAACAACTGACCTTCTTTACAAATTTCTTAGGTAGCTTAGTTTTTGAATCACATTTGAAAAAACAAAAGCTATTTTGAGATGCGTCATTTTTTTTTTTTACCTTTATTTAAGATTTTCAATCTACTATTTCCCGACTCTTAATTTCATATTGATATTTTGTGTTTACAGCATAGTATTGTACTTTACCTAATACGTTGTATAGGTATAGAAAATAGGGAAATCTTCAAAACTTTTTGCTTCGAGATTACGATGAATTTCCAAATTTAAAACCACTTTCAATGTAAAAAAAAACTACATTTGTTAAATTATGTCTATCTGAGTACGACAACAAAGAATCACAAAAGAACTAACAAATATTATTTAATATTTGTTTTTCATGCCAGAAATGCAGATTTCTATCAAATTTCGGTCAGCTTTGAGATATAACTCACGCGCATCAGCACACAGTAACTCAAATACTTAATTTGTAAAACAGATGAAATTTTGCATGTAAGGTCACAATCAAAATTTTATAATTGTCTATAATTTTGAATCAAATTATGTCAAAGTATAAACTGCCTGATATTTCAAAGATATATCAGGCTAAATGAATGGAGTTTGAGGAGTGATAAAAAGAAACCCTGCAAATTGAAAAATACTTACACGAAAAAATTATTCATCAAATTATTTTTATAAATTATTTGTCAAACAACTTTTTTATTCATTTAAAAGTGCAAATGTACGTGGTTACAATACAATATCTATTAAAATGACACACCTTTCTTTTCCAGCGTGCGAGATAGGCGAATTAATCGAAAAATGGTATTTATGAATCAGAGCTGAATTCTTATCTATGAACTGAATACATTTTCAGCTGTAAATCATAAACGAAAAGTGCTTTTTTACTGTTGTATCACTTAGTAATATAGAATCATTTAAGGAAAACAATATGTTCTTTCCTTTTTTGTTAAAAAATATGTGTTTTGAATCTGTGATGTCTGCTTATTCATTTTCTCTTTTGAAATTCGTCTGCGGTAGTAATAAAAATGTGGTTAAGTCCTTTGGAAACTGGAAGTCGAAAATAGATACTTTCATCACAATTAAAAATAATGGAAAATAGGATTAATTATGAATCAGAACTTAACGCGTATCTTAAAGCTTTGTTAATTTTGTGCTATAGGTCAAAAAGCCATAATAATGCATAATGCATCAGTGAATAATGCAGAGCCAACGATAGCGAAAACGTGCATTTTGTGCTTGCATACTAAAGATACACTCCTAGTGGGATGTCTCTTCATCATTATCTCCTAGGGGACAAGTGCCCGTGGAAGAAATTGAAGGAAGATGCGGTAACAATCTCTGGAGACAAGAAAGAGAAGATAGATTTTTCACGACAATTAAAATAATAGTGGGAAATAAGACTAATTAAGGAGAAAATGGGCTTAATCTTAACATAATTTTATCATGTAAATTTTTAACTGCAAGTCATATAATGCGAGTGATGCATACTACATCATTAAATAGTATTGGATCTATAATGTAGAAAATGTGTGTTTTATGTACTAAAAATCAAAGGTGTAATCATAATCAGGTGGTTTCGCATTTATATCTACTGGTTGACAAGTGCCTGTATTAAAAAAATGATGGGAGATGCGGTGGCAATCTCTGGTGACAAGAAACCGAAAATCGATACTTTCATCACAATTCAAATATAAAAGGGAAATGATACTAAGAAGATGGAGTTAAAAATAGGAATTAAGAGAAGGAAAGAGGATGAGAAATGGAATTAGAATTTAATTAGTATTCTGAAAATTTTAAATTATTCCCAAAAGCATGAGTAATCCGTACTGCATCATTGAATACCGCAACTTCAATAATGTAGAAAATGTACACTTGGTTGTTTGAGAAACACAGATGTAATCCGAAGAAGTATAAAACATCTTCCCATTCATATCTCCCGGCGGGGAAAAGTGCCTGTTGAAGAAAGTGATGGGAGATGCGGTGGCACCCTCTGGAGGCAAGAAATCGAAAATAGATTCTGTCAAGACTCGTCCACTTCAACAAATGATGAATGTATTTAAGTGATCTTTCATTAGGGGAAGTATTGAAACAAGTTTTTATAGGAAGTTAGAAGTGAGGAAATGGAATTAAGCATGATAGGAATGAATTATCATCGATCCGTAAATTTGATTGACTCAGCGAGGAAAAGGTTACCGGATGTTTTTCTTATAGAAAAAACTCTTAAATTACGTAAATCTGAGATGCGACTTGCATTAACCTCATACTGAATTAATGTCACTATTTATCTAATTTGTGCTTTTACTTTCATTTATATTTTTTAAAAAGATTTATTTATGGGATTCTGTTGAGCTATGAACAATTCAAACAAATTAAAAAGGCGGAGTTCGTAATTGTTTAGGTTGTAGCAGGTAATAATTTCAATTCAAATATCTCTTTTAAGGTGGAATTTCAAGTTGAAATATTTTTATTACTATAATGAAATCAAAATATGACTCTTTGCGATTCCTTCATGATGAAACCTTATTTTCCCTGACGTTAGATCTAATTGAAACTGGTGATTTCTTTAGTATTTCAAAAAAAAAAGATGTACAAAAAAAAGAATGCAAACAAAACAATCTTACGTGCACTTAACAATTTTCCTTAAAAGTGAAATAAAAATTTATCATCATATATCAGGCACTCGAAACTATTTTAGACATAAAAGAGCAAATTTACTGTTACTATTAATTTAAATTTTAGAATTTCCAACGAATTTTACAAAAAAAATGGCTTGTAAAATTAGGTTATCTCTGTTTCATTTGGTGTTCATTGGTGGAAAAATTTACAGTTAATGATAATGGGTGCTTCTTTTTAAATTCTGAATAACTCTTTGCTCAAATTGTTTTCAAATGTGTGAATTGTACCAAATAAAGACCTCGGAGTATGTTTCGTATTATTTTAAATGCTATAAATCTTTTTATTCAAACAAACATTGAATTATCTACAATGTTACATCTTAGTTTAATTATCTTTAAATATAAACTCGGGGATAAAAGGTTCGAAACTCGATTTCGCTTTAGATCTTCCTCTTTCGTAAGTCTGATATTTGGTCAGTCTGACTTAGTCTTTGGTCAACTTATTTTTTATGCTTTAAACATCTCTTCATTGATTACTGTAGAAAATTAGAAGACGGAGGTAACGAATTAAGTGCCATCCTCTTCTTCTGACCACGATTTAAAGTTGTATTATCCCTTCAAAAGTGCCTGTCGTGAAACTTCAAAATGTGGCATTAGTCTAAGCTTAAATAAATCAATAAGCTTTTGAGAATAGGGCTAGTGTTTTCTACGACAGGTAAAGACTTAAAAATCAAGTAATAAATTCAATAAAAACAGTTTATAAAAAACCCGTTTATTAGTGCAAGAAAAAGTATTTTAATCACATTTTATTTTATTCTTTTTAGCTTATAAATTATGGGACTCTTGCTTAAATATTATGGATTTTTTGAATCAGCAATCAAGTGATATTTCATGTATCACTTGATTACGAGAAAAAAAATCAATTACCCAAAATCAAAGGGAGTTATTCATCAGGAATTAATAGTTAAATGAAAAATAATTTTCGGAAATATAAAATTAGCGTTCAGTTACTAAGAGACGCAAGTACCTAAATCTCAGAATATCAGGAAATAAAAGAAAATTTAATTTAATAATTCCATTTTAAAAGAAATGAAAGTAATTCATGCAATATAAATATAAAAAAGTCATTGCATTTGAAAATATTTTAATAGCAGTTATCAATCAATAATAATTTCATTCAATGATTTTTATTCATTGTTTTACTTCGATAATTAAGATTAAAAAATAAAGCAGTTAATCAAAAGCAGGAAATCTGGGTTTGAGAAAAATTATCTCGTAAGAGACTATTTTACATTGTAATACTAAATCAAATAAAAATAAGTTTGAATATTACGTTTCATTATAAATATATTCAATGTCTAGTGTTTTAAATTTGGCGTTTCTGTATTTTCAGATTTTAGAAAGATGCAAAAGAATGAATAAACTGTTGAAAATATTCTCTTAAATCAATAATGTCAAATAGTTCAAGAAACCGCAGGCAGCAATCATTGACCTAGTTCGTTCATTCAAATGCGCTTCAAATTAGCCGGAGGAAAACAATAGTTTGGTCAAGGTTTCAGGTTATGTGAAGCAGCATTCAATGGTATATCGGTGTTATAAATTTTAGCTTTCAATGTAATGAATGCAGGAAAGAATCTTTAGTATTTATTTTGAAAGATGATTTCAGTCTTATTTTGTGATAAATGAAATATATCCGTTTATTAACCTATTACTAAACGATTTATCTCAGTTAACTGTTTCTTTTTTGTGGCAAAAAGGGGTGTAAAATAATATACGAATAACAGTAATTTTTAAAATACTGACATTTTCTCTAAGTTAGTTATGAATTCACGGGAGGTTTATCATATTTATTTCCAAAAATATAGTTATGAAACATTTTACCATAGTTACCATATTTTTTTTAAATAAATATCGTCATGCGATATTTTTTGTTATTATGAAGAGAATTCTCTTTGTATAAATAGATTCCAGAAAAGTCTCCGCATAGAAAGTTTCTTTATATGTTGATGATTTCCAATTTGAAGTCATTATGACCTTTTTTTTAACAAATACGGATGTGCAATTTTATACGAGTACTTATGAGAGTAATTTAAAGAATATTGACTCATTCTCTAAATGATTTATGAATTCGTGAGTGGGTTGCTATGTTTATTTTAAATATATATCATGAAAAAGTTTTTGTTACTCTGTAGAAAACTCTCTTTGTTGTGGCTGTATTAAACAGCTTCAGAAAAAGTATCGGTTAAAAAAGTTTTGTAATATGTTTATGTTTTAAACTCAATTTAAAGTCATTATCACGTTTAATTGTTTTGATAGTTTTGGTAAATATGGGTGTAAAATAATATATGAATACGAATGAGAGTAGTTAAAAAAATACTGACATTTTCGCTTAGTAATTTATGAGTTAACGATTTGATTATGCTATTTGTTTTTTTTTAATGTAACTATAAAACATTTTTGTTGGAAAGTAGAAAATTCTCTTCATTGTGTGTGTAATATTTAAAAAAAGCCACCATTTTTAAAGTTTCGTTCTATGTTGAAGTTTCCAATTCAATTTGAAAACATTATCACAATTTACTGTCTTGACTGTTTTACCAAATATGGGTTAAAAATTAATTACGAATATGAATAAGAGTAATTTTAAAAATACTGATATTTGATCTAAGATTTGCGAATAAATTACCATATATATTTTTTAAATTAGAGTGATGAAACATTTTTTTGTTAGTGTGTAGAAAGTTCTCTTTGCTGTTTCTATATTAAAAAGCTTCCAATAAAGCTACAGTTTAGAAAGTTTCGTTATATATTGAGGATTTTAATTCAGTTTGGAGTCATTATGATTGTTAACTGCTTTGATTCTTTTAGCAGACATGGGTTTTATATTAATATACGAATGAGAGTAATTTAAAAAAATCTGACACTTTCTCTAAGTGATTTACGAATTCCAGTGAGGATTACCATAGTTAATTTTAAAAAATATAGACGCAGAAAATAGAAAATTATCCTTGTTGTGTCTGTATCAAATAGCTCAAAGAAAAGTCATCATTTAGAAAATTTCATTATATATTTCATTTGACATTTTTAATTCAATTTGAAGTCATTAATAGGTATATTCTTATTCTACCGTGCCTTTCAAACAAAAGAAAAGTTGGCCTTCAGCTGTGAAGAAAATAACTGCTTATTTTTACAGCAGAATACTTCGACGCAATTAGTTCGAGTTCTTTAAAACTGTTCAGAAAAATAATTAAGGATTTTCGAATATACCCTCGAGCGTTCTTTTCTAAAACTTTTTCAAGCACTATGTAAAATTATGCAAATGCCTGGAATATTTCTAGGAAGCACAAAAATGCAATTACTTATTGTTAGTTTTAAAAAATTTCCAATGTTTTTAAATTTTATAAAAATACTTATTAAACTATTAAGCGTCTGCAAATTTGCAATTTAAATTTGTTTTGCTTTTTTGCTAAGTAATGTGCTTTTGAAATTTTTTTAAAATTCAACCGTGCTGGCGGAAAAATAATAATTAGGCTTTTTATTTCATTTTAGAAGTTTAGTTAAATTAGATTTATTGATTTAATTTTTGTATCAAAAGTGATGTATAATTATTTTATTTTATTATTTCTTACTTACATATCTTATTGAAGCCCAAATTGAAATCTTTCCAGCTAATTTTATTGTTGTTTTAGATTCAATTAGCTCTCGAGTGGATGTTAAGAAAGTTTAGTTTACATGGATTAGCATCCCTTTTTAATGGGCCTTGTACCTTTAATTTTGATGAAATATTGAAAACAAAAACTATATCTCCATTCAGTTTCCAAGCTTTCAAGACACATCATTATGGTTACTCATTACTCATGACGGCTTATTTAATCCCCACTAGCACTCTTACGTGTTAGATCATCAATGGAATCAATCGAACACATACTCCACCAATTCCAAGACTTTACTTTCAAAACATTGCGGTACTGTGGTTTAAAAGGACAACTTACATAATAACTTAAATGATTTTCAACAACGTACAGACTATAAATATTTTTTACTCGTATTACGTGTAAATAAGAAAAATGAAATAAAACGTAATGTAGAACTTAATGAATAGAACGTACTAAAATTAAATATTTTTTCAATTTTTTATTGTTTCATTAAAATTAATAGATGACAATATTTTTCAGTTTCAAGTTTATTCCTTTCTTCCTTTAAAAAAAAGGCAGTTGTGTAATATCCTATAGTTGGTCTAAAAATGAAAAAGCCTGCGAATTTTTATTAGTTTTTTTAAAATACTTGTTAAAATAATTTTTTATTTTAAATTTACTATTGTTTTTCAATTAAATCAACTACGAAATAGCATTATCCCTTAAACATTTTTAAAACGAAAATTTAAATTTATTGTTTTATTGAAAATCACCAATTAAATTTTAAAAATTTGCTCTTTTCTTCATTTATTTCATAACTTATTTAGAGATTCCGAATACAAAAAAAAAAAAAAAATTCTTCCGTTTCAAATTTATTTATTTCTGCATTAAAACTGATTGTGCAATAGTTTTTCCCGTTAGTTTGCTTTAACATTTTCTTCAGAAGAACGGTTAAAATTTGTTAAAATGTTAACTAATGAAATCTCCAACCCTGAGTGGCAAATAAAATTTAGGGAGATAGTAAAATTTCGAATTAGAGTTTTCGAATTTTCCGTTAATCAGAACCCATACCGAGTATAAACAATAATAAGGTCATTAATTTCATAACACTTACATTGGTTCTTAACTTAATAAAACAATTTTTACGGACACCCTTTTAAAAGTGTTCTGTAAATAATCATTACTTTAGTTATTTTTAATTTTTAATCTTTAATTTATAATGTTTTATTATTAAAATCGTAGAGTATCGAAATCAAATTTTACACAAATTCACTTTCAAAACACTTAATTGGTATGAAATCAAAATTTTATGAAATTAATTTTAAAATTATACCTTTAAATAAATATTAAAAAAGCAAAATATCATCAAGAATACATAAGTGCACTAACTCTAAAATATCAAGTCTAAAAATGTCAATTACAAAATTCCACCCTTAGAAATATGAAACTTGTTAAATTAAATAAAAATGTATAAAAAATAAATCATCTTCATAATATTACCTTTTCTTCATATAAATTTAACCATTTTGAAATTTTTTTATTCTCTAACGCCTCATTTGCTAGCTAATTTATTGCTGATAATAGAATGGGAAAATAATGCATAAGATAACGATCGGAATATCTAATAAGAAAATAACGTTAAATTAATGCTATATTTAGTAAATCTATTAGAGAATTTTTATTAATTATTTTTAAAAAACCATTACAATAACTTTATTCGGTTTGAAGATAATCCCCTCCTCTTTAAAATTAACTGTGAATTCCTATTTTCATTTCATTTGTGTCACAAGAAGAAAAAAAAACATAATAGAAATCTTATCATTTTATTTACAGGTGTTGAATTGAAATTTGGAAGCGTCAAAAGTTTTGAATGTAATTCTTACTCTAATTGCTATAATTTAAATTTGTTTTCATATTCTTGTTTTCTTTCATACTATGCCGCTGATTTTTAATATTTTTCCGTATATTTAATTCAAATATGTGACATTGGAGATGGAAAACAAATTTATTGGCAATTGAATGACAGGAAAATTGTGAAAAGGGATTTTTTTTTTAATATTTGTTGTTCTTCAACCAAATTAAAGGTTCTTGGCATCTCTAAGGAGATTAATATCTCATTTGTACGTAGTTTGAGCTGTTTTTTCCACAATGGTATTGCTTCACTAATGATATAAAATTTCGTTAAGAAAATTTCGATAAACTAAAATTATATGCGATGAAATTACCGATTTTCACATTTAGAAAAAGAAAAAAAGAAACAATTTTCACCAATTCGGAAATATTTAGGGAGATGAAAAATAAAAAAAAAAAATCTTACAAGTTGAAAGTGACAGCAAACGCTATAAAAAATGAAAACTGGAAGTGCGTGAACTCTTAAACAAGCACTGCAAACACTTCCGGAAACACTGATATGCTTCACGCAGTCGATGCTATTCATAGCTTTCCTCGTAAAAGTGCCTATTATGCCCAGGTATCGGAAGAAAATCATTCTTTGATAGTGAAAGAGAAAAGAATTCAGTTTTTCGTATCATTACTTTTGAGTTTCAGCCAGCTCTCAGGTAAAAACAGAATTACTGAATTTTCAAATTAGATGGCGTTATTTTCCATTAATGGGTATTGTTGTTCAACTAAACAAGAATTGTTTCTGTGATATTTATTTCCTTAAAAAGGCGTTTCTTTCTTTTGGTGAAAATATTTTAAAAATCCATAATGTTTTTGAATTTACTAAATAAATCTAACAATAAGAGATTTTTTTTTAAATTGTAATTTGTTTAATTTATTGTTTTCATTCATAAGTGGCAAAAAACAAAATTGAAATTCCCTGGTAGTTTTTCATTCATTCGCTGAAATATTGTTTTTAAATTTTTAAATTACACTCTATTTTTCTAACATGTCATAAAAAAGAACTATAGAAATTGAATGATAACTTTATTTTCGAACTGAATTAAGACATGCAGTAATTAAAAGTGTGAAGTTTCTGTTATTATGCGATTTTCTTTTTGTTTTAAAACCTTATTTAAATTATTTTTGCTGATATTTATAGAATGTATTTGCGTCTATCTATAAACGAAACACGATCTCATGCATTTCGTATTTTTACATAGATAATGAAGAAAAAAAATACTCCCCTAAAAAATCATAAACTTATATAAATGCATTAGTTTCTTTATTTTTGAAAATTTATACAGAATTTTTGAAATAAAATTGGTTTTTTTGTAAACTTTTATGTTTTTTAAAATAAGTCTTTCTTTAAAAAAAATAAACTGAAGGGTACATGATTATAATTTTTTACTAAAGTGTAAATGTAGATATTTTTCACCTTTCTTAAACTCGACTAAAAAGAATTTTAAAAGTTTCAAGCAGAATTTTTTAGAAAGTTGTTAAGAAACATCATTTATGATTAATAATGGTGATTTATTTATGGTTTACTGGTTTAATCAATTTAATTACTAAAACATCCTTTATATTTTATTATATAAATGTTTTAAACTACTTAATATTTGAACTCAAAATCCGAGAATATACAGATATAAAGAAAAGCATTTTTCACGTAAAGTTTTAACATTCAGTGTATTAAACGTAAAACTTATATATAACTAGTTAGTCCCCGGCGCTTTGCTGCTGCAGAAGAAATAATTTTGGAAATATCGTTTGAAATTTTAAATAACTTTCTCGTTTTATTAGGAATAATATCATAAATGAATACATCCATTGAAGTTGAATCTTTAAAAGAGCAAAGTAACTAACTCTTACTCTAATATTTTTTTTCTTTTATTATTCAAGAGCTTTAGAGTAGGCAATATTTTTTTCCGTCTTCAGAAGAAACAAATTACGAGGGCTATTTTTTTTTCAGCCTCCGATGGGCTATAAATAAAAGACTTGTGAATATAAAAAATGATTTTATTACCAAAAGTAATGCACAATAAAGGTTACTTCTCTACAAAGTCACCTTGACGATTAAGTCATTTCTTATATCTATCAACAAGCTTTGCAATACCCTCTTCATAAAATGGTGCCGCCAATGATTTGAAATGAGTTGTGACAGCTTCTTTGAGCTCCTCGTCAGTTTGGAGCCGCTGGCCCCCAAGCCACTTCTTCAGTTCAAAGAAAAGATGAAAGTCACTCGACTCTAGGTCGGGACTATATGGTGGGTGTTCTAAAATGTCCCATCGAAATTGCTCAAGGAGCCGTTCTGTTACACGACTGCTGTGAAGACGGGCATTGTCATGGATCAGAACAATTCCAGACGTCATACTATACCATGCCTTACGACACCATTCACGAACAACACCACCACTCATAATGTTGTCTCCATACACTCGACTCATTCTTCGGTGAATTTCCGCTGCACTGTTCTCTTCTGCCTGCAAAAAGCGAATAACACTTCGCTATTCGCACTTGGCAGAAGAATTAATAGAGACAGCCATGTTTATGTGACTCCAGCTGAACAAGAAATGGCATGTTGGAATTGCCAGTGACAGAGCATGGGGAGGGGGATATGCGCAGTCGCCTACTGCGCACACCCGCCACCTGCCGCATGACTAGCCTTCATAATGTACGATCGGAGGTTGAAAAAAAAACACTCGTAATTTCTAGATTGTCCGCCTCATAGCATCCAGCATACAACTGATAATGTGAAAAAACTGTTGCGTCTCTTTGGCGAGTTTGACAAAATCTTTGGTTAATAGATGCGGTAAATTGATCCAAAAATATTTTTTTATATTACATAATTTTACTATGCCTATAACCATCCCGCAAGTGCACTTAATAATTATTCAAAGTTTTATCACAATCCGATAAGCAGTACGGCAGCGCATAAGAAACATACAGAAAAACATTCCTTTTTATTTATATAGATTTCACAAATCCGTAACGATAGACTTTGCTGTTGAGCATATACTCAGTAGTCTTACATTTACAGTCAGTACATTTTATTTAAATTGACTTAATTTCATTTTTCTTTTACTTACTGTTAAGCTAAAATTCTGAAATTTTGCATACTTGCATATTTTCGATGACAATACGCAACGTTTCCAATCCTTGATTATCAGATATTATGTTTATTTAATTAAATTTTGATTTTATATGCTTAGTATTACATATAAGAAAAATTTGATTGAATCAAAAAGTATTGACTAAAAAAATTAAAAATAATTTTTGAAATCTACTTTTTATTACAATAATGAAAGCGTACTATTTTTACTAAATTCTGAGTAACGGTCAACACATTTTACTGTCCATAATATCCTAAAAGGGGAATTCACTAATTAGAAAGCAATTAATTTAAACTAGGGCTGTAAATTCTCATATCCAAAACAATTTCGCGCTATCCTCTTTCTCTATTATTTTCATAAAATCGTGGTCTGTTTCAAATGATTAATCCTGTGAAGTTCTGGCGAATAATTTCAAGTGCTTCAAATATCCGAATCCACCTTAAAAATTAATAGCTCGCAAAACAATGAAGACAGAAAGATATTGTTTGCAACGAAAGAACAGAAAATAATTCGATTTTTGTCTTAGTACTAGAAATTATTATTTTCATAATCATCAGATTGCTGTAGATGAAACATTCATATTCTATAATGGAAGCAGTGAGTAGGATGTCTGTTAGTATAACAGTTTGCAAATGCTGAAGGTATCGTCATCTATATATCGCCCTATGATAAACCTATATATGTGTCGTCCTATGACAAACATATATTTACCGTCCGATGATAAACCTATATGGATAAGTAAAATTACCAATTCAACCTAGTTTCATTATATGCATGAGAGCCTGCGAATATATTGACACCTATGGTGGTATGTTCACTTGATTAATGTATATTTTCTATCGTTAAAGATTTACTCACGCATGTGTATGTTTTGACGTAATAGAGTTGGATTTACAGTAACCAACAGTTGTTACGAATATACTTCGGAGGGTGGGTGCATCTAAGAGTGATTTTTAAAAGTCTAATTTAAATTTTAAATAATTAAAAACCGATAAAATTTTGCCTACATTTATCAATAACTTCCTAAAATATTATTGCACGATAATGATTCTTTCACTATGGTAAAATATAATAAATTATCTTTACTATCTTAAAATGTAATAAGATATCTTTCTTATTTAAAAAAAATAAATTATCTTTCCGATCTTAAAATGTAATAAATTTTCTTCTCAGCATTAAAATAAAATAAATTATTTTCCCTATCTGAATATGTAGTAAATTATCTTAGCTGCAGTACAATTATTATTTAATTCTGAATTTATTTTTTAAAGCTTTTTATTCAAGATTTGTTATATTATTTTTCTGTACTGCAAAGAATTCAAACCGTTTTCGTTATTTCAACTGGGGTTTAATTACTTATTTTTCGCCCACTGTTGAAAGACAAAATATAGAAGTTTATGCACATTTTTTCACATTCTTTTGACGTACCAGAATGAATTTTCATATTTTATTTCGTCACAATTTTTATAGAATAAATAATTAAAGCTCTCAACAAGATTCAATGGTTTATCCGGTTTTCTGAATGATTTTACCTAGTATTCTGAATTTTGTATTTTTTCACCTTCGTATTTCAATCAAACTAACATGCTATTAGACGTGCCTATTCGACACAAATAAAATGCTCCTTACCATTATAAGGTTGAAATCGACTTCTTTCTTTAATCTGCTTATTTACTACGAGAAACTAGGAAATGGAAGTTGCAGCATCGTCTAAGACTGCGCACACTTAGATAGAGTGAATAGTCATGTTTTTCAGACAAACGTTGTTTTAATTTAAAAAAGCCTGTATACACAGTGATCAGAATATAAGTATGATTAAAATAATAAATCACTCGGCCTAAATGTCTGTCGCATTTTGAGTTAAAAAAGAACTTGTTGAGACAACCATGAAATCACCAACAAAAGATTTAGTTGAAATTAATTACAACCAACATTCCTTTCTTTTTAAGCAGACTGCCAAGGGCGACCACTATTCAATATTTTCAAATCTAAAATTCGAAAAGGACATTTTTGATAATGAAAGAAAATTCGCGCTATTTGACTGTACATAATGCGCATTTAAGTGTATAGTAAGTGTATAAACATTACGAAAATAAGAAAATAAATGCCGTTTTTTGACTTATTAGTTACAGGGTAAACTTACAATTTGTTATATTTTTAGTTTTTTAAAAATTAAAACTCTAAAATGACATATTTGATAATTAAAACAAACTCGCACTATCTGACTGCACATAATGTCCGTTTACATGTATAATAAATGTATAAACAA
>JAPMOQ010058064.1:445354-494545 GCA_026543055.1 Argiope trifasciata
AGTAAGATTTTGGTATAGTAAGATAGTATATAGTAAGATTTTAGTATTGTAAGATAGTATATAGTAAGATATAGTAAGATTTTCGAAGCATTTCGCGAATTTTCTCTACTAGAAGATTAGGGTGATAGTACTATTCGTTTCAGAGTTTCAAGACTAGAAATTTTGAATGATTTTTTATAAACTAGCTGGTACCTAGCCTGTTGCTGCAGTAGTCAGAGAGACTATAGTATATAGTAAGATTTTAGTATAGTAAGATAGTATATAGTAAGATTTTAGTATAGTAAGATAGTATATAGTAAAATTTTGGTATAGTAAGATAGTATATAGTAAGATTTTAGTATAGTAAGATAGTATATAGTAAGATTTTAGTATAGTAAGATAGTATATAGTAAGATTTTAGTATAGTAAGATAATATATAGTAAGATTTAGTAAGATTTTCGAAGAATTTCGCGAATTTTCTCTACTAGAAGATTAGGGTGATAGTACTGTTCGTTTCAGAGTTTCAAGACTAGAAATTTTGAATGATTTTTTATAAACTAGCTGGTACCTAGCCTGTTGCTGCAGTAGAAGAAATAATTTAGGAAATATCGTTTTAATCTGATATAGATATTTTGTTTAATTAAAAATGATCGGAAGAAGGATATTTATTTTCTTATCGGCAAGGAATACATTCATTGAAACTGTAGGGTATATAAAAGCGAAGCATAAATAATTTTTATTGTATTTTACAAACAAATATTCATTTTTATACATTAGATTTTTGTATTCTTTTAGAATTTGTAACGCTTGGTGTTCTTTCAGAATGGTACGGAAGAAACTGTTTATTGTATCTCGTGATTCGTTTAATATTTATTCAGAATTCTCAAATTTCATGTAAAAAATGTGATAAAAATATTTTCCTTTAAAATTGATTAAACTTAGAAAATATATTTATACCATGAAATCTTTAATATAGTTGAAAAGATATTTTTTTGAAAAACTAAGATGGGGCAAAATTATAATATTTTCGGAAGTTACTGCAAAAAACGCTAAAATTTTATGAAATATTTAGTTAAAATTTCAAACCCATAGGATTGGTTCCCCTAAAACTTTCTCGCATACTCTCATATAAAACTATTACACCAGAGAAAGACTTACATTGCGTTTACGTACAATAGCTAAGAAATATTAACGTCTAGTTGGAATTTAGCATCCTTACTGAATCTGTTGCGTCTCCTTGGCGAGTTATTTGGCGGTTAATCCTTGGTTAATAAATGGTGTAAATAGATCTGAAAATATTTTTTATACTTTAGATTAATGTATTATGCCTATAACATTGGCGTAAGTGCAAGCAATATGTTATCGAAGTTTTATCGGAATCAAATGAACGATATGGCAGCACCTAAGAGACATACAGACAAACATTCATTTTTATGTATGTAGATACATTGATGATACTTAAAATTTACTTCCATCCCGTTAGACGCATTTCATTTTATCTTTTCCCTATTTGGGGGAAATAAGCGCGTTTTGACGCATGCGCAAAATTATGGGGGGGGGAGTTCTGTATCAATCAAGGGTACGTAGCAAAAATTAACAGCATTTGCCTAGAATCTACAGTGCTGATTCTCTCACGTTGACAGATAAAAAAATTTTACTCTTCCTTATTGATTTATCATTAACAGAAAAACGAAATTGTAGATTAACCCTGCACAGGTCGCGCGGATAACAGTAAGACTTTAAGTGAGTTTGATGTTTAAAAAATAATTAAGAAGAAATGCCTTGTTATGTTTAAAGTTGATTAAAGAATGTTGATTAATTATTTTGGAGTTTTATTTTGATTTGAAAATGGACTACAATTGTAATCCGCGCGACCTTTTACGTGACTTTAAAGAGCGCGACCGGTGCAGGGTTAAAGATGTATCTTACACCAGCAGTTTTATGCGTTCTCGCAATGCAGAAATTCAGTGGATTCAAATTTACGGTGGGGTGGTCATACGGAGAACAAACCCCAAGGGCAGGCATTGTCCGCTTATTAATCTTACGTGTGTTGCTTTATGCTGTCTATGAATAATTCAGTTAAGATGTAATACTTTTTTTCATGTATTTCCATCCACTCTGTATGAATGAACAAAGGGGCTCACACTTTTGTTTCAACGTTTTAAGACTTCCACTGCTGTTGATAAGTGATCTTAATATCTGTTCTAATAAAATTATTAACCGCATCCCTTACAAATTAAAAAAAAAATTGCAAAAAATTCATCATTTTTAGATTTTATTATTAAACACAAGGTAAGAAAACAAAACAAAATATATAAGTTTTAAGTTGAATTTTTAATTTTAATGGGTGTAAAAGCATTTAACTTTAATATTCGTTTACTATTCAGAGTTATCTCTGGCGAATGAAAACAAAAGTTAAATATTAGTCTTTGTATGATAGTTTTTGAAACAAAGGACAACACAAAGTGATACTTCACATTCTGTACACTGGTATCTGGTCTTTTTACTTACTGGTTTACCTCTGGAATCTCTTTTACGGGAGCATAGAGTGGATTTGATTTTATAATTTTTTTCAGTAGCAGGAATCAATATCTGAAAAATTATCGCTTTCACTATCTTGCCTTATCGCCATCATTTTACTTTTTTTTTTCTCCTCAACTATCCTTTTTTACACATTACTAATCCACAAGTTGACGTACACTATACAATGGAAAAACACGTGACCAGTCTCACGAAAAGAACCGCGAAACCAACAAAACTTGGCAAACAGCAATCAAAGCTGAATATTTCCATTCATTTCCTCCAGGTAGTGTAAAGCCGTGATAAAACAAATTGTACTGACAAATTCTGCTTCTCTCGAGTTTTCTCGGGATAATAATTAATGGCAATATATACGACCCCGGGATAACTCGAGATAATCAGGCAAGCTGTTAAAATTATGATATTTAATAAATTGTAGTTGTATGGAATAAAACTGTCATTCTGCTACAAAGAATGACATGATCCAATGTTCTTATTCCTTGGGGAATGCAATAGTGATTTTTCTACAGATTGTGTTTCCGAGGCAACTGTCTTTGAAGAAGTTGGCAAGCTATGGATTTTGTAACTGCTCGCACTATTCGTGTTAATATTGAGGCAATCTGTCTAATCAGTGACATGGAGGGTATCTCTGATGAAAGTACTGTTAGATTATCTTCATTTCGTTGTGGTGTTTTTTCCCTATGCCTGTAACAACCGGCGATGATGGTTTCAAACTAGCCTGAAGCAAAGTTACCTGATTGGTCTGAAATAACATTTTGAAACATTAATCATCAAATTATAATGTGATAAAATATATTTGTCATTGAATTTTTAGAAATTGAGTTTTAGTGGTAACATAACCAAGTAGTTCGAACTGGACTTTGCAGTTATCTTTTAAAATAAACGAGATGTGGACTGAAAGTTATTAAAAAATGTGACACATTTCAAGCTCAAAGAAAAAAATTTTTAGCTCAAAGAAAAAAATTAGAACTTAAATGTATGTCTCAGATTTTTTTTATTTTGCTAATGAATCTGAGGACAATGGGTATTATCTTTTCATAAGAATAAAAATTCTATTAAATCTCTCTTCAGTTGGGCAAATTTTTAAATTTCAAAAAAAAAAATGTTTTTGTATAATTTTCTATAATGACTCCACACCTGAACAATAGCATTTTCTTCATATTAACTAACCATTCCAAGGTAACATTTCGCAATTCTATTTATTGCTGGCATAATTCTTCAGTGTCTTATTATGATTATTATTTTTACTTATTGCTTGTTCCTGTGCTTATTATTGCATTTTTTGTATTCTGCGAATTCACGTATTTTTTTTAACTTATGGGAAAAACTCAAGGACGAATTCTTTAAAAACGCCGGTCAGAATAAACAAAGCTTTTTTTTTCTTTTCTAGTATTTATATATCACTTTAAACAACTTCTTTTAACCTACGAGGGCATACACCCTTAAGGGATGCACGATCTAAATCCGGGTTGCACGAAAATGCCACTTAGAAGAAAGAGATTGACTCGTTTATGTTCAAGCAAGATGATTTGCAGTTACTCTTTTTGTCCATAAACTCATGCATCGATCTCATACATTCTGCCTTCATGGAATCACTCTTCTTTTTAAGCATGTTTCTCACTTCGGCTATAAAACTGTATATCGGTCAATTTTTGGTTTGACTTAAATGAAGGAGTTAATAATTTAGTGAGTGGATGAATTTTGAACATTTTACCATTCAGCTTCACTTTGCATAAATTTTGCATGTAAAGAGCAACTCCTTTAAGGTAATAGAGTGTAGGTTTCGGTGATTTGGTAATCCAGTGAGAACCGTCTAACTCTGTCTCAGAATTAACTTAAATATAAGATTTACATAAAAAAGAGAAACAAAAGAATGTTATGCCTTTCTGCGAGGTTATAATTCTTCTTATAAAGAGTTTTGATAGAACGAAGTATGTAGAAAATGTAGTAAAAGTTTTTATTAGTGAAAGGAAAATCAGATATGCACCAAGACGACGAAAAAATAACCCAACCTTTTTTTTATGTTGAAAAAAAGTAAATAGATGGTTGAGAAAAACCAGGAATTGACGCAAATGATCACAAAGTGCATAATGCAATTGCAAGTATGTCAGGAAATAGCTTTTAGGAATAAACACGAAACTTAGAACGAATTTGTTTTAAATTTGAATACTTTATGTGAAACGTTTAGACGAAATAACTTTGATTTGACCCAGGATAGGTTTGATTTTAAGATCGTTATATAAGGCCTATCATCTGAGTTAAAATGAGGCATTTACATTCACAGTAATGACTGATTCCTTCTTTTAATAATACAAGAATATTCAATATGCATCATTTCACATTACTTGACATAAAAAATTTAAATTTTTGAAAAAGCATTATGTGTCAATTTGTGAAATATCAAAATTTTTTTTATCTAAATGCCAAGAATATTCCTTATGCATCATTTCACATTTTTATGGCATCAAAAAACATTATATTAGAAAAAACATTGTTGTGACAATTGGTGAAATATAAGGGTTCTTTTTAAAAAATTTTGAAACTAATCTTACCTGACATCTTATTAAAATTAGTTTGAATAACTTTAATAACGAATAGAACTTTAATTGGATTTGGTTTCGATTCAAAGAGAGTATTTAATTGTTTCCTCTAAGTGTTGTGTGTAATCATCCAGAAATTAAATTAAATTTATTACTTAGCTTGAACCATTATAAGCGTAATAGCATTCCCATGGAGCCGACTATTGATTTCGTCTCACAATTAAACCAAATGTGCCCGTTTCAAAGGAGCGAAAGACTGATTCTCTAACATTTCTTGCATAATCTTGTCCAACAATTGTAGTTAAAATTTGTAAAGAGCGCTGTAGAAGGTTCAATTCATAAATAATATTATTTTCTGCTGTGTAAAACGTTTATACATTGTGTGAATTTTATATCAACCTATACACAAACACTTTTCTTAAAAAAATAATTTTAATTTGTTAAAATTCTTATTCCTAAAATTATGAATCACACCTCTTCCTGTATATTATATGTAAAATGGGTATAGCAACACTGCGCTGAAATTTTGCAAAATGAAATCAGTTTAACACAAAAAAGCAAAAATAATTGCTTTTAATAATACATGTAATATCACCATCTTAAATTTTTTTAGTTACTTTAGAGGTGGTCTCAAAAGAAATCGGAATAGAATGATTTGTGTAAATTCAAATTTTAATGAATGCAACTTTGAATAAATAACTTTCAGATAAGGTTTAAACTACACGTTTAGCATGCCTCAATCTATCCACTGAAAGGGGGGGGGGTCTTCTGATTGTATTTGTAGGAAAATATTCGGAGTAGTAGCGACTGAGGTAAAAAGGCAAGGATTTGAATTTTTGCTTACATTTTTAGGTAACTCCAATGTTTTCCCCTCTTAACTTTGCAGCAAATCTTGTTATCTTTTAAAATGGATTTTTTAATGTATTAAATATATTTTAGAGTATTGTTAAAATCCATTTAACAAAATGCTTTCATTAACAAGCTTTTCTTAGGTTTCTTAAATATTGTTATTCTTATGTATGAAATTACAAGATGACGGAATATAGAAGTAGTATGTAAGACTCTTACCGTTCTAAGAATCCATGAAAAAGATAAATGGGAAAACAATGTTCAGTATTTTAAAGAAAGCTATCGTATTCTCTATTTATATAAATACAAAAAGCGTTTTATACTAGGTGAAATCATATCGAGGAATATTGAAACAATATATTAAAATTCACACATGAAATTTCATTTCTGATGCTTATTTCAATAAAACACTTACTTTAATACTTAATGAAAAAAATTAATGAAAGTTATAACTTTTAATGCTTGTAAATATATTATGTAACTAAGGCAATATGAAAAAATAATACTATCATAAAACTTTTAAATTTGATTGAAAATCGTTTTCTATTGAATTAACGACAGCGATCATATCTTAATCTTTTTAAATAAGGATATGGAATTATATTGTAAGAAATATTGATAGCCTTCTACGTGCTTAAAAACGCCATCATTTTTAAAGATTTCAACTTTATTGTGTATTTAGGGAAAAGTGAAAACACGCAAAAACGAAATATATAAATAACTAAATAGTATGTATTAAAGGAAATTGTACACGATATGTAAGTTTATGAGTAAAGATATTAAGACGTTAAGGAATATTAAAATAATATATAAAAATAATACTATCATAAAAACTTTAATTTTGATTGAAAAGTAAGAATTCCTAGAAAAAATTGTTTGTTACTGAATCAACGGCAACAATCATATCTTATAGTATCCTTTTCCTCCATAACGATACGAAATTATGTTATTAAAAAAAACATTGATAGTCTTCTATATTCATAAAAACGATGTCATTTTCAAAGACTTTAACGTTATTGCGTATATAGGGAACAGTAAAAATTCACGCAAAAAACGAAACACATAAATAACTAAATATTATATATTAAAGGAAGTTGTACACGCTATGTAAGCTTATGTATAATGACATTAATATGTTAAGGAATATTAAAATAATACAATCATATTTTTTTATTTTCATAAAAAGTAATAATTCATAGAAAAAAATCGTTTGTTATGGTATTAACGGCAACGACCATATCTTATAGTATCTTTTTTCACATAAAGATTTGAAATTAGGTTATTAAGGAACATTCATAGCCTTCTATACTCTTAAAAACGCTATTATTTTTAAAGACTAATGTTACTGCTTATTTAGGGAACAGTGAAAGTTTGCGTAAAAAAGAAATACATAAATAACTAAATATTATATATTAAAGGAAGTTGTACATGATATGTTGGTTTATGTTTAATGACATTAAGACGTTAGGAATATTAAAATAACATGTAAAAAAAACAATCAGTCTTTTTGTTTAAAACCAAATGCGTATTTCAATGGAAAAAAAGTTTTCAAAAGTAATGAAAAAAAGTTTTATTATATTAAAGGAAGTGAATGTCTAATTGCATATCATTCGAAAAAAGAGTGAAGTCTTCTAGTAAATAAACAACGATAATATTTTTTTTTTCATTTCTGGTTGAATACCGTAGCTGATTGCGCCATTCATTTTGTTAAATATTCGAAGATCAGGCGACAGAGACTATTAAATTCCTCGTTGAAAAACAGATGCTAGAAGCAATAAGAAAGCGTGCAAGATATGACTTCATTTTCATCTAGATAGGCAACCGAGAAAGAAAACTGTAATATGCAGCAGTTTACCTCAAGGTTATCAGGAAGTTATGGTTCGAAAACCAGAAAAAAAAGATGAAAATTTCAAAAGAAGAAGGCTTTAAATTATGAATATTATGTCCTAAGTGGAAAATTATGTATTTTTAATCTGTCAAAATTGGAAGTTGGGTTAGTCGGGCTGCTTAAGTCTTTGTCAGGAGCTGTTTCATAGCAAAATTCTGTTATGAGAAAGAAAATTCTATCAAAAGATTAATGAATAAGGAAATTTTGGCATTCCCATTATTCACCAAGCTATTTATTTGAAGAAAAAAAAGTGCCTGAGAGAAAAGCATTCATTTTCGGCTTTTCTAAGCCTTAAAGGTTTTGAATGACTACTTGGTCAAATACTGTTTAATCAGTTATCTTTCGCTACCATAATTGTTGTTTTTAGAAAATCTATTAATTTTTTAAGTCATTAATTTACAAATGCTCGTAAGTTCGTTATTCTATTAATTCCACGCTTTACAACTTTGCTGTTCATCTTGTTTATTCTAGTAGTTCCAGTCTATTCTTGTTTATTCCAATAGCATTAGAAAAACTGTCATAAGAAATGCCATTTATAACTTAAAGGATAAACCAGTTATACAAAAAAGATACATTTTTATAATAGATTATTGTATCACTATAGTAATTTACATATTCTTTTGTTCCTTGTTCTATTAATGCTAATTTTGTCACTTTTGCTGCTCATCTGGTTTACTTCAGGTTGATTAGAAAGGCTGTTATATGAGGTGTTCCAAACAATTGTTTTTAGTTTAAAGGATAAATCAAACATACTAAAACAATTCATTTTCACAATAGATCAATGTACCACTACTGTAATTTACATATTCTCTTATTTCCATTGTTCCAGTAATACTGCTTTTTACATCTTTGCTGCTCATTTGGTTTATTCCAGATCGATATGATTAGAAAAACTGTTTTACTAGGTGTCCTGGGCAATCATTTACAACTTAAAGGATAAACCAAACATATAAAAACGATTCATTTTCCCAATAAATCATTGTACCGCACTGTTAATTTACATATTCTCTGAAATCCGCTGTTCTGTCAGTGCTACTTTTTTCTTCTTTGCTGCTTATCCAGACCGGTAGCATTTGAAAAACTGTGATATGTATTTTCCAAAAGGTCCTTCGCAAATTTAAAAGATAAACCAGACATACTGAAACGATTCGTTTTCATAACAGATCATGGAGTCACAAAAGAAGATATTTTCTATGGAAGGCTCTCTGTCAGCGAATGAAATAAAATAAAAAGATAACACTAAAAAAAACTGTTCAGCTCGAATTGAACGGAGTATAAATTTTACAATCTTACAATAATTCGGTTGCATGAATTCATGCCAAACTTGTATAGCAAACCAGACTTTGAACATCTATTTTAGAATATTTTAATGGTTTGTTGTTGATATTGCGTTTTGAACATCTATTTAAAAATATTGTAATGGTTTTTTGTTGATATTGCGTTTAAAGTGCAGTTGTGTCCGTCATGCTGCGTTATATTTGCAATGTTGTTATTCTTCTATATTATTGCGTTATTTTTAGCTTGCAATTTATTAAGCTGGTTTTGAAGAATTTGTCTAGAGTGTCCTTTTCTTTTACTTAATTCATTCACATACCTAGCCTACTACAGAGATCCATTTTTGCAATTGCAACCCTGTATTTTATAGTAAAAATTATCCTTTGTTATATTCCTGGCATATACTTTCAATTTATAACCGATTTGTTTTGGTAAATTCTTCATAAGAAATAACATAAGTTGCAAGCCTGAAATATTAGTGCTCGGCATTGTGATAGCAAGTCTGATATGTTGTAAAATAATAAATGATGCTTTATTATCTACACCCTATGTAAAAAATATTTATGAAAATCTTTGTAGAAAACCCCTCTTTTCTGAAAAAAAAAAATGTATCTAAAACTCAATCTATGCCAGAACAATTTTTAGTGACCTCATACCAACAATGTTTTATAGTACTAGCAATAAAGTAAATAATAACGATAGGATATTGTTAGGAAAATTAAGATTATTTATGGTTTATTGATATATTAATAATGCTCTCGATGCATATTTTGTCATATACTGAATACGTCAGTCACCTTTGCAACCCTAAAATTCGTAGAAGCCCCTCGGCTGGCAATGAGATGCGTATTTTAAGGAAATTTGTTTGATATCAGTCCATATAGTAAAGCGTTATTTCAATCATATACAAATTAATATGAATTTGAAATTAAGAAAAAATTATTGCACGATTGAAAAAATCGATAGTTCTGAAATAATTTCTAATTGTATTTTAAAATTCCCTTATAATTTGAATAAAATTGTTAGAAATGTTTCCTACACAAGAAGAACTATAAGAAAATCTTTTCAACTTCCTGGTTAACAAGTATTATTTTTTTTATCTGTTTAGAATTTTTACTTTCCCTCTTCTGGCAAAAGTAATAATATTAACTATAACATTTACCTGAAAGACTTTCATTGAGTATTTTATTTCTGTATCTGATATACAATAATTTTATTATAAAGAAATTTCTTTAAATAATGCTTAACTTGTAACTAAAATAATTGCATTCTTTAAAGAAATTAAAGCGGAGAATAAAAAAGTAAATTAATTGTTTACAGTTAGGAAAGTGAATGCCAAATCTTTCTGCTATTCTACGTAAAAACTGGTTTGAAATCCAAACCATTCAGTAAGAGGAAATTGCCGAAATTCGTCACGAGAAATTTCTATAATTATTGTGAGAGATAAGAAGATACGATTAAATTGCACATGAACATTAATGACTTAGATTCAGCTTTCCAATGTGAAAACGAGGAAGTAAATAGACGTTGTTCGCACGATTAATATGGGTAATAATTTAGAAAGAGCATTCCCTTGAATTTAGTCGTCTCTGTAAGCTGAGAAAGCAGAAACTGAAAGCAAATTTATTGGGGAATATAATATGGAACTCGTAAAACAATATCTGAGGAAAAGGATTTAAACCTTCCCTCAGAGACATGGTATCTGAATCAATCGATAGTCTTCGAAATACATTTAATATTGAAATTATAACACTCCATGGAATTGTGGAAAGAACAAATGTAATTATTTGACAATCTCACCTTTTGGGATATTGCTGTATATTTTAACATAATTAGATGGTAAAATTAAGCATTTGATACTTTAAAAATACAAATTGTGATTGAATTTTAGAATCATTCGTTGAGAAATAACCTTGGATATTTCAGTAATAAAACACAAGAACTGAAAAGAAAAGTAAGTGAGAAATAAGCAAAAAAATTTCAGATATAATGTGATTCATTTGACTTCCATTCTTGTATCATTAAATTACATTACACCAAAACAAACCCCATGCATTTTTTGTTCATCCATTCTAATGGAGAGTTTGATAAAATATGCTTGTTTATCTTACAGATTATAGCAGTAATGATGTCGAGCAGCTGCAATTCCGTGTGTTTAATGTTATTTTAGTTAAGTAAATAAAATAAATTCTTCACTTTCAACCGATTTACAGACAATGCTATGAAAATAAAGAAAGAAGGTTGTAATTTAGAATAAAAAATCAGAATGTTATAAATGAAATCACAAACGAAACAGATGAATTGTTCTACACATCTAGTTTTCAGACACAGTGGTATTTATTAACTCGTGGTATTTATTTAACCAGTCTGTTATAATTACAATATTCATCAAAACTTGGAATGTAAGACTGTTGTTACTGCCTATTATTAACATATTATTCCATTTATAATAAGATGGGTACTCCTCTACTCTTGTTGTGGCACGCATAGAGCTCTAACCTCATCTAAAGTGAATGTCTTTCAGAAACATATCTCATGTAAAGCAAAGGTGTGGAAAAGAATTCTTTGTTGTACACAAAATGGGAAAAAAATGATTTGTTATCGAACCAGAAACTAGTTTTCTTGCATTTAATTGCAATTTATCCTTTCAGAAGCAATTTTTTGTCATTTTTAGACACAACTATAATACAATAATTTTATTCTTTCAGATTCCGATGAAGAAAGCTTGCGAACTGGTGAAGTTCGTCGTTCAAGACGTTCCATTTCAAAGGAATGGAATCTCGAGATAATGGTCGTTGCTGACAGCAAAATGAAACGCTATCACGGAGAAAATTTGGAGATGTACATTTTGACATTAATGGCATCGGTAAGTCGTCTATAATTTTCTTGCTTTGTTCTGTTGCTTTCATTAACATCAACTTAATTTATTTACTATAGGATTTATTTGCTATAAAATTTGCTATCGCTAAAAATTGCAATTATTTGCTAAATTTGCTATTATTATAAAACCTATTTTACATGTACATAATAAAACAAAAATGTATTCAAACTTGAAATAAAATTTGTTTTGTTTCTTTCTTTCATTAACATCACCATAATTTATCTACAGTAGAATTTGTTAAGAAGATTTATAAAATCTGTTTTATCTGTACACAAGAAAACCAAAATTTAATCAAATTTGAAATAAAATTTGTTTTGCTCCGTAGCTTTCATTAACATCAACATAATTTATTTACAGTAGGATTTATTCGCAACACTTATAAAATCTCTTTTAACTGTACACAATGAGACCAAAATTTATTCAAATTTGAAATAAAATGTGTTTTATTCCGTAGGCTTCATTAACATCAACATATCTATTCAGAAATTATAAAAGGTAACTAAGTAACTAATTTGATGTTACATTAATAAGAAAAAGAATTTTTCGATAAAAAAAATACATGTTTATTGTGCGATTTGTTCGATAGCAAGTAAGTATTTCAGGATTATTTATTTACAGTTTAACAATGTCTTATTTTATATATATGCTTTAAAGTATTTAATAAACCGCTAAAAAATTGGCAAAAAAGCTAACTTGTGTTTAAGCAAAATTTTTATAATGTTAAGAATGATAAATTGATGTAAAAATAAAATATAAAATTATATTTAAAGAGAAAAATCACAAAAATTTGCTGTAATATATTTGATAAATAAATATTTTTCAGTATATAATTATAGCTTTAAGCATTTTTAATTACATTTCCATCTCAATTTCTATGTTTCTGTTCAATTATATCGCGCTTGTCGAGAATTCGATTTTCAAAACAGAAATTAGTTAAAAACTATTAGGAATTTTCTATAAAGTTGATGTTTACAAATGCACATTCAATACTAACGCAGTTTTTTTTTTTTTTTGCCGTATATAATCTTAAGGTGACTAATTATAAATATGTCAATAATATTTTCGGGCATCTTTTATTTTTGAAAGACTGTGACCAAAGAACTCTGAGTTCGGTATTTGAACGTCACAGCATATTAAAATAGTAATAAAACGAATTAAAGGATTGAAAAATATTCATTTACTTTATTTGACGCCATGCAAAGGCTTTACATCATCTCATCGATAATTAGTAGCAATTCAAAGTAGCGATGAAGGTTGCACACAGCAGCATCATGGATGAAAATGCCTTTTCCAAGAATTATCTATAGATAAATATCTTTCTTTTATGTGTGAATTTTATCACACAGAATACATGTTACTACTGTTGAAAACTGACATGGAAATTGCTATATTTTATGCAATTAAAGAATTCATCATTTCTCATTTTTAATTATAATTCTCATACCTTCAGTTTATCTTTAAATTAGTGCTTATAATATAATATTTAGCTTACTATATTAATTATTTATTTTCAAATTATCGAGTCCGACTCAACCTCAGTTAACCTATACTTCTCAACGGTACATAAATACATTACTCAAACTTTTATCCTGTAATATTAGACTTACAAAGTTCTATGAGCGAGCGTCCTGATTCATAAATAAATAGCTTTTCTGTTCAATTAGTATATTTTTGAAGCAGAAGGGGTGTTATATGAAAATATATTGCATTCCAGTGGTATATATGTAGTGTTTTTTAGAATGTAAACAAATGTATATTAAATATTTTTAAAAGTACAGAGGGATTCAGAAGCACGGAGTAAATTTAAAAATCAATATATCGTAAATAAATTAAGTATGGAGATGTTGTTTGCGCAAAAAGTTTTTTTTAGTTCAGAACATTGAATTTTGTATGTTGAATCTGTAGTATGCATAGATTAAAATTTAAATCTCCAGATTACTTTTTAAATGGCTGATCGATGTTATGCTTTACATTCATAAGACAGTACAATGTGTATACAGTGCAATATGACTACTTGTTAATGTGTATTGAATCTTTCTCTATACTTATCAGGCGAGAAACCAGATTTTCCGGACAATACGCAACACTGCTTTTAGTCGTGATCTGTTAGACAATCAAAAATATTTTTAATGTTGTGAAAAATTAGGTATATTGCTGAAATTTATGCTCCTGAATGGAGAATGACACAATGAATAATTGATAGTCCTCCCTGTGACCAATGTCTATGTTAACTCATCGCTCTGATAACGTTAGAATCTGTGTCACTGCCTATTTCATGACACAAAAAATTGTTTTCTAGAAAATTATTTCTGCACATCACGGATTAATCTTCATTCATATGATATGAGTAATTAGTTTTTAAAGCTTTTCTGGTATTTCCATCCACATAGTGTTCCTTAGCTTATAAGATCTGTTTCATAGAGTGTGTGATTTAAGTGTGTCATTTTGACATTCGTATTCTAATTATTTAGTTTCTGTATTTGTTAAGGCAAATATATTTAAAATTAATTCAAATTATTTTTTTCCATAGTTCTTATTCTCATTTTTGCAAAATTACATAGTTGTTATAAAAATAAAAGCATCTTTCAGCCTCGTTTTAAAATAAACATTAGATTTGATGTCAGAAACGATCCCAGAATAAAAGGTCTTATACATTTGACTTATCATTCAGAAATTATTTTTATCTTTGGCACAAAATCCTACTGTGAAATAAAAATGAATTGCGCAGTATCTTTCTCGGTTTCTAAATGATTTTGATTCTTGAGAAAAAGTAAACATTGTTCAAAAACTGGAACCGCCGATGGATTGTTCTCTTTATGATATCGCCCCTATACGTGAGATGAAAGTTTAGATTAAAGAAACTTACAGTTCAAGGGTTAAGGAAGTTTGCGGGTGGTTTCTGTGTCATAAATCGTTACTCTTGGATCACCACTAGAATTAGGGGCTTTAAAATTTTATGAAGCTAATATTTTATGACATTCTATTTGAAAACAATTTCAGCGCAAGTTATTTTTCAGCCGCGTTTTTCGATAGATCGAAACGTTTATGGAACATATTTCGACGAATTTTTATTTTAAAAAATAGGAAATATTCTATCCTTTTTTTACTTTTGGAAATTAAATGTATTTTTCTGACAGATTTTTCTATATTGACATTTATGTTCACATTTTCTGTGTTTGAATTTTCTGCATCAATTATTCTTGGAAGTAATACAAACCATTTTGGGATTTTAACTAAATTTGTAAATCCTTTCATGCCCGGTTTTAAAATCCTCTTATGTACACTATCTTTAATGTAAAAATTACTTTTGTATAAAATACAATAAAAAAATCGTCTTGCCTTCGATTTGTAATTAAAATAGGGATATCAATTGAACCACATGATTATTTTTTTAAAAATATAATCAATTAAGCATATTTAAATCAATATTTTAAGGTCAATAAGCTGTCAAATATTAAACTAAAAGAAAATTTTAAAAAAATAGTGGTTAAGTATTTCGAAGTACAAAAAAAAAAGACGAATTTTTTCTTCACTTCTAATTAAAGGAATTTAATTAATTCTTGTACTTCGAAAAAAGCTTGTACTTTTTCTTATGTTATATATAATGAGTACGTCTTAATATATTCATAAAAGAGAAAATTTAAGAATTAGTGGTCAAGCATTTCGAAGGGTGAAAAAAAGGTCGAAATTTTTGTTTATTTCTAATTAAATAAAAATTTAATCAACGTTTATTTTTTGAAAAAAAAAAAAATTTTCTTTGCATGTTTTTTTATTATAAGCGTGAAAAGGTTTTCTGAATTCGATTCTATTGTTTCGGAGAAAATGTAGAATAAATATATATACTTTCATAGAGAGAATGGCTTTTATTTATTGTTGCTAACTCTTTTTCAATATTATTAATTGAATATTTTTGCATTAGTTTACCAGATTTGTTGATTTTTTATTTCCTTAATTAGGCTAACAGATGTAATTGGAATTTGTAACACCTTCTTTGTATTTTAAAGACCTTTTTACCGATTCATTTGTTTTTAAAAAATATAATTTAGAAAGTAAACTCTCGAAACTGGGTCTAAATAAGTATTAAAATTTAACAATCTGTTCTTATTCATATTTAAGTTACGAATAATGTTAAAAAATACCTTTACTTTTAATTTCTAGCTTTTAAAAAATTATTTCTTAATCTTTGTTTTATGAATCCATACAGGCATAAAAATAACCTCTATTTTAGGAATCTTCAAAAGTATAAAAATAACCTTTATTTTGTGAATTCATACAGGTATAAAAATTAAAAGAAAAATTATTTCAAAATTTATCTTGAATTTAACTTTTAATTAAAAGTCATTTACAAAAAAATCTTAAATATATAATTAAAATGTTTTTATTAAATATATTTTTATAAATATCCATAATAATTTTAATTAAAATAAAATGTTGATTTTTTTTAAATTGGAAATTCTGTTTATTTAAAAACTAAGCCATTCGTGTATGCATCATTTCCCAGATAATGTGAAGCAATTTGTGAGATGCATTAAATTTTATCACGCAAAAACTTAAAACACGCGGACGTTAAGTATAATTTTAAGAACGCGTAATACATTTCTTTACTCAGGGAAAATGTGTTTATCTTTTTAAAAAAAATAAAATAAGTGGAAACTCTTTAGATAACACAACCCCCGTGCTGAACTCCTAACAATGTTTTAATGTAAATCCAATGCTCTTACAGCACACTTGCGGCCCACCCGTGGAAAAATGTTATTATTCAGCTTATTAAGCAAATTATTTCACACCTCATTAATTTTAATGAGGGAATATTTCTGAGAGATTGCCTATTTATGAGTAAAACTCTGTAGTTTTCATACCCCACTCTGCATCTCTTCCCTTCAGTTACCATTTCTTTTCAATTTCACTCATTCCGATATTTCGGTAAACTCTTTGAGAAGAAACTTTTAATTGGCACTGCCAATAAGCCTTTTTAGTTCCGGATATGTCTTATTAAGTCGAGTTTCCTCCCTCTATTTCACTTTCATTTATTTATTTTTGTTATTTCTGAGACCTTTTCGGTTGTTTCTACTTTTTTTTTAAACACTCATTTGGCGATGTGTCTTAGGTTTGTAAAGATGGAATTTTGCGATCGATTTTTTTACTCGCTTTATGGTATGTTACCGCTTTCAAATTTTAGTGACAATATATTTATATTTTCAGAATTTCAATATCAATTAATTGATTGAATTGGTAGTGCTTTAAAATTTCGGTGACAATATATTATTGCAGGGCTTCTTAAACTTTTTTATATAGCGACCCCCTTCAAGCTTAGGAAATTTTAAACGACCCCCTCCTCCATATAATGAAATATATATTAACCGTAGATGTAGATGTAATATCGCACTATTTTACAATGTAAATAAAATAAGGATTAAAGAATACGTACCCATTCATTTCACATATATATAATTGGAAACGTTGACGGGATATCGGTCGTAATCAAACACAATAAATAGAATGACATAAAACTATATATATATTTATTCAATAGAAAAAATAAACTTTTGTAACAATTTTTTTAATAAAAACATATTATTAACATCAAACAATATTAATGTGACGGATGTGATTGTTTATTTTTACACAAATAATTAAATCTAGGCTCAATTTGAGTTATTGCAGATCGTAATAAATTTTCAACGTTTATTAAAATTGAACGGTATTTTGATTTTATGTAAGTTAATGTGGAAAAGGCTGATTCACATAAATATGTTGTACAAAATGGCAGTAATTTGTTCATTGCCATTTCCGATAGTAGGGGATATTCTGATTTGATTTCTATCCAAAATTCATGCACAGGCACTTGAGAAAATCTGAGTCGCAAGGTAGTATCACTTGTTAATTCGGCAAATTCTTCTTGTGCTTTGAAGTTTAAAAAATTAATTTCTTCCATTTCAATTGAAAATGGATTGCAAATCCATTGTTGTGTATCGATATCATTGGGAAAATACCTATGCATGTAAACTTCCATATCCTTCAAATGATTAACTATAATTTTTGTTATAGGAGTATCTTTTTTTGAAATATTGTTACTAATTATATACTCGTCAGTAAATGGAAACATTTCGAGCGATCCACTTTCCACTCTGTTCTTCCATATAAGAATTTTTTTAACAAAGGCCTCAAGTTTATTTTTTAACATAAACATATTAACGCAGACTCCCTGCATTGATAAATTCATATCATTGATTTTATCAAAAATATCTGCCAAATAGCATAGCTTGAGAAGCCATAAATTATCGTGAAAATAATCGGCCAAATTAGAATTTTGCTCTGTTAGAAATATAAGAACTTCATCTTTTAAAGTTAATAATCGTTTCAAACTTCGACCTCTTGATAGCCACCTAACTTCAGCATGTAGCAATAAACTTATATAATCCGAATCCATATCAATGCACAAATTTTTAAACAATCGACTATTAAGTGCTCGACTTTAATAAAGTTAATGATTTTGACTGCATCAAAAAACACAGTGTTTAATTCTGATGCAATTTTTTTAACAACAAGTGCCTCTCGGTGAATCATACAATGTGTAAATGTAATATGATCATTTCCAGCTTTAACAAATGCTGTAAAACCAAGATCTTGTCCGGTCATTGCTGCAGCACCGTCCGTGCACACACCAACACAATTTTTCCAATTTAATCCTTTTTCAAAAAACTCATTTACTTTTTCATATATATCTTTTCCACGAGTATGACCTTCCAGAGGACGACAAAACAGTATATCTTCATGAATGCTTCCCTCATAAATATATCTTACAAAAAGTAACAACTGTGCTATTTTTGAAATGTCTGTCGACTCGTCCAGTTGTATTGCAAACTTTGAGCTGTCTTTAAGCCTCATAAGAAGCTGTTGAAATTGATCATTGCTAATGTCTGAAATTCTTTTGGACACAGTGTCATTTGATAATGGAATTTTACTAATTTCAGCAGCATACTGTTTTCCATGAACAATTTCAGACATTCTTATAGCTGCAGGTAGTAAAAGTTGCTCTCCAATAATAAAAGGCTTTTTCGTTTTTGCTATCAAATACGAAACTTCATACGATGCCAATAGATATTTATCATTCAAAGTAACATACTTCTCCAAAGTGTTCTTTTCTTTATTTGATGTTTGCAAAAGACGCTCAAAATATTCTATTGGCTTTTTTGATAACGTTGCATGTTTAGTATTCAAATGTCGTTGCAGTTTTGACGGTTTCATGCTTTCTGCAGCCAAAACTTCTTTGCAAATTAAGCACACTGGTTGTTCTTCATTGTTGTGAGAAGAGCATGTGAAGCCATACTGCAAATATGATTCGTCATATTTTCTTTTTTTTGTTTTGCTAGAAGTCGGATTTGAAGCACTGCAACTTGGTTGTGACGGCGTGGCAGACTTATTAGTTGGAATTTTAATTAGCCATTTATCCATGATGGTTAAATAATAATAAATAATTAAACAAAATGTAGTTGAACTTTAACGTAATAAAAACACCAACTGAAAATTACACAGTAAATATGCACATGTCACTACGAAGACAAAGCTGAGTCCAAACTGAAGTACAAACAGAAAAATAACTACACTCGAATCTTTACCAGTGCAATGACAACAAATTACGATCAGATCTACCCCGACGCATGGCGTGTTCAAAGTGTGCAGCGCACAAAGGCACCGTATCACAAAGACGGCGAAAAAGAAGCTCTCATTTAATTTTTTTTATTATTCTTTTATAAAAATAATATGCCGATTCACCTAGCCTAGCTTGATTATGCTTCCGTATTGTATGTGTAAGCTGTAAGGCGACGCGGCGTCTGGGTACTTATAATCACTAAGTTATCTTGCAAACACTGACGCCGGCGGCCAGACATCAATGTCGAACATTCAGTTGAAAATCGAGGAGCGAGTTGTATTTATTATTTTAAATGCTACTTCCATATTTTCATTTATAGGCCCTACATAACAGTTTTGCATTGCCACTTTTTTCAAAAAATAGTTATAATAAAACTACAATAGTATTTTGTATGATTTTTATTTTTATTTATATTTGTACGTAGTGTGTATACTAATTTTAAAATTTTATTTATAATGATTGAAAAGTATCAGATCTTTGCGACCCCCTTTCAGTAGTCTCGCGACCCCCAGGGGGGTCGCGACCCACAGTTTAAGAAGCCCTGTATTATTGTAATATTTTGAGAATTTAACTACCAGTTAAGGGATTTTAATTATATTTTGATTCCATATCGTGGCGCCATCTTAAAGGTAAATTTTTAAGAAATGGATATCAATAATATTAATGAATTCAATAAATTAATAATTATAGTATTCATATAAAGCAAATGAAAAAAATTGGATGTACATTTTTGAGATCTTTTATTCAAAAAATTGAAGCCAAAATTTGAAAGCAAAATTATAATTTTTGTAACCAGTTCACATGCAAAATATCACGCATGTAAGTTGTTGCGTTTTTAAGCTATCGCGTTTACATGCATACGAATGTACAAATCGAAATAAAGTTGCCGTAGTTAGTTTAAAATTTGATATAAATCTATAATTTAGATTCTAAACTGTGTACCAAGTTTCACCCATCGAACTCTACGTTTTGAAGTTATAATATTAATTTGCACCTGGAAAGGCAGACAGACACTATTTTTGTAAATGGATTTCATTCAAAGTATAACAGAATACTACAAAGTTTGTGTTAAAACCATATACCAAAATTTATGCGACCCGCTGAAAGATTTTTGAGTTATCGTGTTCACATGTATACATACAGACAAACAAATATAGCTACAAAGAGCTTAACATGGCTCTAAAAATATGTTTTTTGAACTCAGGGTGGTCTGAAACATGAAACTTCATCAAAATATCTTGTAGTTTTTTGGTTGTTACTATTCATTTTCTTTTTGCCTGTCGTATTATCGAAAGTAAATATAAAAAAATAACTATAATTTTTTTTAAAAATTTTGTCTTCCGCTTTATACGAAACTATTGTTCGCCTACACAACTCGCAACTTTTTCATCATTTTATTCGAAATAGAATTGCACAGGAGCGACGAAACCGTTGTTCTCTTTGTATACGTCACAATTTTTTCATCATTCTCTATACTAAATAGAATTGTGCGGGATCGCATTATATAAATATGTTGTTATCTTTATATGTCAAAATTGTTTCATTATTCTATACGAAATACGGAAGAACATTATACAAAACTGTAATTCTCTTTGTATACGTTGTGATTTTTTTCATTATTCTATACGAAATAGAATTAAAAGTTATCGTGTTGTAGAAGAGTCTTTATATCTTTCCAAATATACGTCTTTTGAAAAAAATCAGTGTTAAAATTCTCTGAATAGCAGGTCAGTGATTTAGCGGAAAATATGTTTTTCCCCCCCGAAAATCGATGCAGGTCACACCTACTCTATTATATTGACTTCTTTTCTTCACTTTGACCTCTTTCAAGGCAGGTAGGAAATCATTCAAAAGATGACGGACTGAGGGGTTATTTTTTTACCCGCAGAACAAGTGCCACAAAATTGAGGAATTCTATTTGATAAACTGTTTTAATGCGTGTAAGAAATATTTTATTTTCATACTTTTTTTTATTTAAATTAATAATTTTTGGATTTCAGATAGCTGTTTAGTTTTCCCCTACTTATTTTGCGCATTCACTTAATAGCTTTTCTATCCAAAATAATGATGAAAACAGGCATGGTTGAGAACCTATTTTTTATTTTATTTAAACAAAATATTTTAGGAATTATAATAATATTTTTGATTTTAAAAAAATATTTTTTCAAAAATGGAATGTTTTTATAAACTTTGCTACCAATGAGAATGATGCAAGAAGCTTGTTAGAACTGGAATTTTTAAATTGTTTTAAATACCTGGTTTTTAATGAACATCTAACAAAGTGTGAAAAATTAATTAATTTTCTGTCAAAAATTCTTTCTAAATTTTAAAAAGATAAGTTAATTTAGGAAACTCTGGATTGCTTCAGGTTGATGGATTTAACCGCGCAAACTTATAGTTCTGAACAAATGGATCTCGTTGATGAATTACTGAGTTACATTTATGACCAAATTATATTTTATTCTTCAGCTTTTTATCTTCGATAAAAATATTTATTACTAAAATTAAAAGAATTTTATGAAAGAAATTCCTAAAAGAACTTCATCAGTAATTGAAATTATCTCGTTTTATCATGCATTACTGACTACAACAGAATAAAAATATTGTTACCAAAACTGTTAAAAAGAATTTTAATAATTTCTTTATTGGTGTCATAAACTTCAGTTTTTTTTCCTGAACTGCAATACAAACTCAGTAAATGATTTCTAATTAGTCCAGAATAAGATAGTCATTGCATAATATTTTCTCAATTTTTATCGTGTAAAATTCAAATGTTTTATTTGTTTATAGGTATCACTTATTTTCAAGGACCCAAGTATTGGCAACAACATTAATATATCCATTGTTAAACTCATCATTATGTCTGAGGATGAAGTAAGTTTGAAGATTTTCTATTGCTTAAAATTCTGTTAGATTTCATGAGGAAAAAATAACTAATATGATTTAAAATCTCTGAAAATATTTGATACTTTATATTTTACTTCTTAGAACTAATATATTTTTGTAAACTATGATTTAAACTCAAATTAATTTATCTTACATGAAATATTTTATAATATTTTGCTGTAAGTAATGCTGTGTAAAGAAAACAAACTTATTAGGAATAAAGACTGCAATGAATATGTCTGTCTTTGATGCAGTCATTTTAATCTCTTCTATTCTTTTAAAATACTGATATTTTGTATTGATTATAGAGATAATAATAGAAATGGAATTTCAATTAGCTATGTAGATTTACTGATATAATAATATTTTTAAATGCTGCAAATAATGTAATTAAAATAATAATTTATATAAAGTTAAACTTTGAGAAAGAAATTCTATCCTCTTTTATATGTGTAATCAATTTTAACTTCTCAGCCCAACTTTCCATGATTAAAATTTTAAATGCCATGTAAAAATAGTACTATTAAAATGATAAAAAATATTTTCGTTAAAATAATATGATAAACTTATTTTATAAAATAATCTATATAAAAGTTAGGTTTATTTGCCTAACATTGTTTGAAATATGATCTCCAATACGTAATTCATATAAAGGCTTAAAAAGATTAAATGAGAACTTTGTTTTTTCTACTAATTTATTTTTTAATTCTTAAATTGAATTGAATTTTTTTTCATTCCTAGATCATTTGTTACATTTCACGAAACTATATTATAATCACTATTCATTTATTTTTAAGAAATTCCAGACTAATCTTGAAATTTGATCAGCTAAAATACCAATTGTTACACTTCACAGAATTATAACTAAATGATTTTAACCTTTAAATTTATAAGTTTCGGCAAATTTTTCATTAATTATTTGTATAGATATTATTTTTTATCAATACAGGATGTGTAAATCATGAAGATATGTTTGCTTCTCATAATTTAACCATGTAGCTTTTATTGCAAAAGATATTTCCTTTTGCCTTTCAGGATGCTGGTATTATTTTCCCCAGTGCTTCTAAAACTTTGAGAAACTTCTGCCGCTGGCAACAGGAACTGAACGATCCCCAGGGATATCATCATGATACGGCCATATTACTAACAAGGTACACAAGCTCTGACAGAGAGCTAGCGAAAGATATTTTATCCGATATTTTTATACCATGGCATAAAAATGTGTTTGTATTTTCTTATAAGAAACAACTTCAAGCATCAGCAATCTCATGGTTGTGAAAAAAATAATGTTATAAAACTTTTTTTTTAATTTGCTTTTTTTCAAAAATAAAAGTGAATATTAGATTATGATAAATAAAAATAAATTTATCATACCATGGCATAAAAATTGCTTATATTTCTAATAAAAAACGATTGGTTGTAATAAAAAATAACTACAAAAAATTAAAAAAATTAGCTACTTTTTTTTGCAAAAATAAAAGTAAACATTAGATTATGATAAATGGAAATAAATTTATTATACCATTGTATAAAATTATATTTATAAGAAAAAAATTTCATAAGAAATAAGTTTATAAAAAACAAGTTTATAAACTTATATAATAATACATCAGTTTTCGTAAGTTTATTAGAAACAATTTCAAGCATTGACAATCTCATGGTTGTAATGAAAAATAATTTTTCAAAGCTTTGAAACTATTTATTTTTATTTTTTCATCTGCATCTTTTGAGCTGCATCTTTTTGACACCAAATGAACAAGGATTTTTTTTACCACATGTAACTCTAACATAGTGCATGTAATTCTAAATTCCCCCAAATTGGAGCTACATCCTTTTTTTGCAGCAAATCCTTCAATTTGCATTGTTCTACAAATTAGCTAGGTAACTAAGAATTACATTTCAATCGACTTGCCTGTGACCTTACCTATTTGGATATCTCCATTGAAATCACGTGAACATATGTTGAATTGTATTACATAAAACTTTTTGTCTTAAAATCTGCTATCCAAACTAAGAAACAGAACAGAGTAAAGCTCTGATTTCTGATTAGGTATAATATGCCAGCTCAAGTTTTTTATTCAGAATTCTGACAGTTTGTAGTAGTACCATATATTGTTATGCACAAATCCTTAACTTCTTAAATTTCTTCCGTTTTCAGTCCAAGGTTATCCGAATTAGGAAACTTAAGAAATCTTTTTACCAAAACTGGAAAATTTAAGAAAAATGTAACATTCATTAATGATGAATTAGAATGCGATTCCAACCACAATTTTAAATGCTAGGACTTAAATAAGTTCAATGGCAGATTTTCAACTAATCAGAATATGACAACTAAGTAGAGGTGGTCAAAAGCAGAGCAACCAAAAACTGTTAATAACAAATAATTCCTAGAAAATGAAAATTCCGTGAATTATAAAGTATTAGGGCAACAATGGGTGCTTATATTCAAAAATTAAAATCGCTATTTAATAAATTAAAATATAATTAATTACATATTTGTAATCTATTGGAACATTAATTGTTAATTTATTAAACGATTACGCTATATTATATTTGACAGGTTCTATAAAAAAATTTTAAAATGTTTTATTTGTTAGAAAATTATTATTTTATTGTAATCTAACCATAAAAATAAATACTTTTGTTAGTAAGTAAGTAAATTTAAAGCTAATAATTTAGGTTAAAGTTTCAATAATTTAATTACTTAAGAGATTTTTCAATCATGTGCACAAAAAATATTATTGAAAAGTTATTGAAGTTATGAAAAGGTTATTGAAATAAAAAGTTAGTTAAAATGAATCGCAAAGATGTTGATTAAATCAAAAATTCTATGAAATGTGAAATTAAATTGAATTACCGTTAAATGAAATGTGAAATTAAATTGAGCTGCCTTAAATTGAGCTGAATTAAATTCAGCCTCAAATTACACAATGCTTGGGGCCACAAAAGTCTTAAATGCTTAAATCAGCTATTGAAGGAATTATATTTTCTCTAACTCTCTCCCAAAATGTGTTTTTAAGATTAATAAATGATGGACACCCTAAATTATTCCCAGGATGTACACATTAACAAATAATTTAATAAAAACATAAGTTTACAAATTTATTGAAATAAAAAGTTAGACCAAAAGTAATCATAAAGATGGCGATTAAATTAAAAATTCGTTGAAATTAAACTGAACAGTTATTAGAAGATCAGCCTCACATTGTACAATGCTTGGGGCCACAAATGTGCCTAAATCAGCTGTTGAAAGAGTTGTGTTTTTTAACTCTCACCCAAAACGTTTTTAAGATTAATAAATGATGGTCACCCGACATTATTCCTAGGAAGTGCTCATTAATAAATAACTTAACAAAAACATAAATTTGCAAATTTATAAGAAATAAAAAGTTAAACTAAAAGGAATCATAAAATGTTTATTAAATAAAAAAATTCAATGAAATGGGAAATTAAATTGAGTAGTTATTGGAAGATGTGCCTCAAATTATGCTATTCCTGGGACTACAAAATGCCTAATTCTGCCATTGAATGGGTTATGTTATTTCTAGCTCTCACAAAAAAAGAGAGAGGCAAAGAGGGATTAATAAAGGATAAACGCCCTAAATTATTTTAATTTTTTTAAATTGTTTTTAACATTTCGCACGTATTGTATTTCCATTTCAATGTCTTTTTTTTTTCTTTTTCGAAATAATTGCCAGATCTTAGGTCGGAAAATTTTCCCACATTTTCTTGTCTGTCCCCAAACGCAAAGTGTAATTTGGAGAGGGAGGCTCCTCGCAGGTGTGTGCCCCGGAATGCGAAGGCCAGACCCAAACGTGACAGGCAGACATCGCACTAGATAGGGGAACAATATCGGAGAGAGCTCTTTGACCTCGGGTCATGAGGATTATTAGAGGAGTTAAAACTTCTCGAGTCATGCCTCCTGCATACCTGGCAAAAGATAAATTAAAGGTTCGACATTAAATAAATATGGATTCGGAGAGTGGGTAGGATTTGGCAAGGACTTAGGAGGAAATAGTTATTTCCTTGAAGTGTTGGGAAATGAAGTGAATGCTACCCATCAAATCTGAGAAACCTTTGTTTTGTTAAATAAAAGAATCTACTGTTGTTATATCTGGTTCCTTGAAATGAATGCTTTACATACTTTTTCTGCTAAGAGTATTATTTATCAATTATGTAAAGCTAAAAGGAATAAGTACTGAATATTTTTTGCGAAAAAATAAACGCGTGAAGAAAAATAATCGCTGAATTTTCGTACATTAAGCAATCATCATTGATAAACGTTTATTGATTATCCTTCATGTAATTTTTAAAAATGAATATGTGCATTAAAGAATTATCATTTATAAGTAATTATTTCTTGTCCTTCACGAAATTTTCAAAATGAAGAATTATCTAATTGCATTATCAAATTAGTACATTAAGAATTATCATTGATATATATTTATTGCATGTCCATATTTTTTAATGAAAAATTACCCTAATGCATGCTTTAGATTATCATTGAAGATAACTGGAATCAGATTATTAATGAATTATCATTTATAAATAGCTATTGCTTGTTCTTCATAGAATTTTTTAGAAATGCAAAAAAAAAATTATACAGTTCGATTGATTGTTAAAGAAAATATATTTCATAAAATCAATCCAAAAACAAAGAAATGTATGAATTTTATCTACGGAATTTGTTGAACATTTAGAATAAAAATACATTGTATTTATGAAATTTATTTTCTGAGGGTGACCCTTGAGAAAGTCCTCAGAACGGATTCTTTATTAATTTGATTCCTTGGCTGTAATTGTTTCAATTTTACAAATATTTATTCTAAAGTTGTTAAATTTCTTTAAAAATTTTTTTTAAATGCTCCATTAAAATTAGAAATTATTTTACTTTTAGTTGCTTTCTACTTTCAAAATAAACATTATGTTGAGAAAAATAATAGCTGAATTTTCATACATTAAGGAATTATCTTTGATAAATATTTATTGCTTGACCTTCATAGAATTTTTAAAAAATTCAAAAATACCGAAATGCTAGTATTAAATTAAGTGCATTAAGAAAATATAATTGATAAATATTTATTTATTGTCCTTCATAGAATTTTCAAAAATGAAAAAAATTATCCAAATGCATATGTCATATTGATTATTCAATAAAATAAATTTTAAAAAACATATTATAAAAATATAATTTTTAGAGCATTAGAATTAGAAATTATTTCATTTTTAATTGTTTACTACTTTCGATCCTTAATTTACAATTTATTACATTAAATAATATAATCTCCTAAAATAATTCGCAGGATAGATAGCACTTTTGTATGGAAAGCAAAATGTAATTAAATTGGTAGAATGACTGTTAGTTAAATTCTGAAAATATTGAAATAGATTATCATCGAGAACACGTAGATGTAGAAGATTTCAAAACTAGTACAACAGGAAATGAGTAAATGAATCAACATCGGAATTGCATCTTTGCAAACATGAAACAAATCAAAATAAATAAATAGGTGCTAAAAAATAAGTCACAGAACATTTTAATGTATTCATGTCGGCTTTCGAGTACATTAGGAACTATTTAAAAGCGAATAATTTGTGTAACATATAATCACTTATCATTTGAATAAATTACAATCTAGAAAAATTATTTTTGCTTTCATTGTTGAACTTTATAAAAAACTTTAACACACTCTAAATGTCAAAAGATGTCATTGCATTCATTTTAATCTAAGGATTTCGAAATTATTTTTGTTCATCCATAAGATAAATTTAATTCTTACATTTTGAATTATAAAATTTCTATAAATATTTGTTTCATAAATATTTTACAATTTTTATAACGGTGCTTTTTTTTTCTTTAAGAGAAGACTTGTGTCGACATTCAAGAACCTGTGACACTCTTGGTAAGTAGAATTTTCTCTCTCTTAAACCTTTCCGGCCCGGTGATGCCAGATGGCCGGTAATCTGCTTTTAATAATCAACAGATGTCATTAAGTGCATTCATATTACGCTTACATGTTTCGAGGTGGCAACATGATCTGGAAACAAATGAATAATGAATTAATAATTTTAATCTATGAATCTAGACCAAATGAATAATTTTAAACTTGATATATTTCTGTATTCAATATTTAATTTTATTATCATTTTATATGAATTTGAACTAGAAAGGTTTAAAACTTCGAAACAATTACGATGCATTTAATTAACATACGAAAAATATGTAAGTTAGATGTTCTTATTTATCTTAACATATTTCTCTATAACTCTTTAGCGGCTATCCCAAAAGATATTGAAATTTCGGTGCATGATTTTACTGTATCCGTCGCATTCAGCTATTACTTATTTTATAGGAGCGTTGATTGCTTTTTCCCAAATAAAATTAATTATGATTTAAAGGTGATTTTCTTACCATTTTTAAAATTAATTTAATTTTAAGATATTAACTTTAAAATATTTTTAATAATTTATTCTCAGCTATTTAGTTTTCCTCACTAACTGAAATTAAGTATATCCCAGCATATGCCAAATCAATAAATCATTTGCCAAAATCTCTTCTTTTTTTGGCTGAATGCAAGTTTTCTTTTGCTGAAATTTGAATTATATTTTGTGACATTATTTTTATAACTTTATTTTTCATGCTTCAATCAAATTTTTTGAAAAGAAGATTTTTTTTAATTAGTTAGGTTTGCATTGTTCTGAAATGTTTATTTCAGGACGAGATTTTAAGAAAAATTGCTTCTTTGTTGACTACTGGGCTTCGAAAAGTATTGCACCCAAGAAACATCATAATTCAAAATTAAATATTCCAATGTTAATCATTCGAATAGATTAATTCCTAATCAGAAATGCTAGCTATTTTTGAATTAATTAATTATTAGAAGTACAACTAATTTTAATACAATAAAGATATTGTGTTGCTCCTTTTCTTCCTGAATTGTTTCAGTACAACAAAGGGCCACAATGGGTTTGATCTTGGCTTTTTGGGTTGATCGTTCCTGATTTGAAATACAGTGCGACTGAAAATCATCCATATGTGGGCGTGACGCACATTAAATATGATGTCTTTGAATAAACATATCCCCGTTGATGTGATGTGGAAGCTGCTTATTTACGGGGTTGCCAACTCCGGTGTTTCCTCATCATCTGCCTGCGGCAGATTACTAGGCTTGTTCAAAATAGCCTTTATGTTGCTTCTAAACGGAACATTAATAAATTAAGCTAAACTAAACTGAAAAATAATATTCGAAAAATGAAAATAAAAAGTGTGTAAATATTATATCATTTCCTTTTTTCTTAAATCTGATACAACCGAAGGATTGTCAAAATATCTGTGGCGAAACAAAAGTTTCTCATGAAACTGCGTGTCAAAACGCTCATTCATATTTCTTTGTATATCAGGAATAATAATAATAATTTGTTTATCACAAATATTCTTTATATAAAAGTATAAGAAATGTCGATATCAAAGCATAATTTCAAAAGTGTACAACGCATATTAGAAATATTCGATGCATGCAGGAATTTTTTATAAAATTCGTAGTATATTTGAATTCTTAAATAATGTTAAAGAATTTTTTTGTTATCCATTGTGGCTTATCTCCTTTAATATTCTCAGCTCATCACTCTTAGCTCTTTCGCTTCAATGTTGTTTAGAATTTTTATTTTCTTATTTTTGATCAAAGAAATTTTTTCTTTTTACTTTAAATGAATGTTTTTTTAGATTTTTTAAATCATTTTCTCATTTTGTAATTTTTAGTATATTTTGTAATTTGTTATTACAAATATTGTGCAAGTTTAAAATTATTTTGAAATTCCGTGCTAGATGGCACCTTTTTTATGGAAACAAAATTTAATTAAATTTAAAGGATTAACTCGCAATAAAGCTCTGAAATAGTTTTAAAAAATGTATTGTCATTGAAAACCCACATCAGTTCAGAATTCTGTTATATTTTGTCTGAATAATTGATTACAAAATTCCACCGCTGCAAACATGAAACAAATTGAGTTAAGTAAAAGTCTTTAAAAAGAGCAAGGAGTCTGTCTTTACAGGAGGCCGAATATTTTCTTCTGGTAAAATGTGAGCTTCGAATGTGTAGAGAGCGGTTTTTGTTGGCTAAAAGGAAGGGTTTCATTATCCAAAATGACAGTGCGTTGTTATTCTCATCAAGGCTTGTCTAGATAGCTTCAGAGGCACCTGGTTTTCAAAGAAATAGTAAACACAAATGACGCTTTGTATTTACCGAATGAAGTAAAAGGGTTTCATTTTTAGCAACGCAGCTGTCAGGAACTCCTCACAAAATCAGTTTTCAGTAGCCTCTTACTAGCATATTGCGGGGGACTGGTTTGAAAAATACCATTCGAAAACTAGATTATCTATTCTGAACTGCGACCGTAATGAAAATACCTTCAAAATCTAATCTCTTGGATGACTAAAAATGCAAGAACTGACGAAAATACCGTTATGGTCAATTTAATATTCCATTTTTCAACTAGTTTTTAATATCGAAACAAATTGTAAAATTTAAAGAAAACAGCTATAACATATAAATGTAATAAAAAATAGTTTTGCAAGAATTGATTAGAAATTTTATATGTTTTTATCCTACCGGATTTGGTGCATAACCATACATAAGAAAAGGAAAATAATAGAATGTTTGCTAGAAAATTGATAAGAAGAACCAATGGTGGATATTGTGGATTGAGCAAAATTTGATTTTATACATTTACGTTGCTAATAAAAAACAATCAGGATTTTAAAAGGATTCTCTTCCGTTATAACGTCACGTGACCGTGGTTCAAAATTACGAGGTCCGTCCCAAAATAGCCCTCGTGTTGCTTTAAACGGGACGTTAATATAACTAAACTAAAACTATTCCGTTATAAACTACTATTTAAATTATAACCAAATCAAATCATTCTGGTTAAACATTTGAATTCAGTTACGGGCTAAATGAAATGTCTTATAATAATTTCTTTGGAGAAATCAGACTGAAGAGCAAACATTATGAAACATTGTAACTCTCGAAAAGGGATTATACAAAGCATATTAAATTCAAGCATTTTCAGAGCTCACATTTTATTTATTCGGGAAAAACTTTTCATAATAAATTTTGCCGAGCTAAATCTTTGTTATCTTGTCTCACTCGACGAGTAATGAAACTGAAACTTAAATTTACAAATTTGTTTTTGTTTCAATTGTACAAAACAATTTTAATTAAAAAATTCTTTAAAATGACAACAATATTTTTTTTCCTTATTCTGAAATCAACGCATTTATCGTTTATTAGTTGTTAAAGAACTGCATGAAAAACAAGCTCAATAATTTAAATTTAATATTTTTATAAAATATAATTTCTTTTTCCTACAACTTAAAATCCTCATATGCTAGTTTTTTTTATTTGACACAAAAAAAAAAATTAATGAAACACTAGAGGTATTCAAATAAAAAGATACGGAACATTTGCCTATGCCGGCATGGGAGAACTTTTCACTACTTCTAATTTATAGCCTTTTACATAATTTATACGTTGCTAATCAAATGGATTGTGTTAAACTCTTACCTAATTAATATTAATTACCCAATGGAAATTCATTTGCATTGATGGGATATCATTCGTCTTCCATTTTATCTGACTGGGGAAAAGAATTTATCTTCAACTAAATGATCTGTCTTAACTGTCTTTAGAATAATGAGATGTCTTGTCTTTCGTATAGTTGGATTAATTTCATTTAATTCTTGTTCAAGTTGTATACGAGGTTACTAAAATTTATGAAAAACTACAAAATATAGATACAGGTGGTTATTATCAAAATAATAGAAAGGCTTTAGATTTATAAAGAATACATTATTAGTATGGTGTAGGACCGCCTTTGGCATGTAATACATCTTGGATTCGCCTATGAATCGGTTAGACTCTTACGGTTCAATTATATTGTGGTTGGGTGATTGTGCGGGCCAAGAGAGATGTTTAACTTCATATTCCTGTTTATCTAACCATGAGTGGACAAATCTCTCTGCATGGATAAATGCATTATCATCCTGGATAATTCCATTTTTTGCAGGAAACAAAGTTTGCATCATAGGATGGACTTAGTCAACTTTCTTTATAAATCTCCCCAGAAATCCTTCCTTTCAGAGTTACGATTGATCTATCAGAAAACCACGACATGGCTGCCATATCATGACAGATCTATCCCATGTCTGACAATTGGAAAGATACAATCACGATCATACACTTGTGCAGGTGTCCTCCAAATGTGCATCTGACCTGTTGTCGGGAAGAGTGTGAAACTCAATTCATCAGACCATATTACTTTCTTCCACTTATCAATCAACCAGGTTTTGTAAGACACCACTGTATGCGACATTTACCATTAACATCTGTGCCAAATGGCTTTAGAATCGCTGCTCCATCATAAATGTTATGCTTATGAAGGTGCCTTTTGACTGTTATAACTGACACTGGAGATTCCATTTGGGTATTGAGCTCTGCGGTCAATTTTTGCTGCAGTGGTCCGCTTTTTAGACATTACTATCCGCTTCAATACTCGTCCGTCTCTTTCACTGAGTTTCTCTTTCCGTCCACTATTTTACTTTTCTGAGCTTGTCTTGCAAATCTGTGCGTATGCTATCATGACTTTAGACACCGTACCTCTAGAAATATCTCAAAGTTGGGATATTTCGACCACATTTTCTCCAGCTAGAGAGGTTCTTACAATTTGGCCTCTGAAAATACAAGAGGTCCGACATTTTGCGCTTTTGAAAAAAAATGCAAGAACTACAAAACTTTTAAAGAAGCTAACACATACTACCAGAATATACATATTGCTATTTATATAAAAAAAACTGGTGACTATTGTTATATTTTAATGCTTACGAAACTTTTATTTTCATAAGATATTTGAGATTCACGATTAAATTTTCTAAAGCTCATTACATCTTGTTAAGGGAAAAAAAACCAATCTTTCTTTAAAAATACTGTCGTAATTTTGACGAAAAGTTTCTCAAAAAATATTTCGTTATGAAATTCGAGAACTACAAAACTTTTAAAGAAGCTAACACATACTACCAGAATATATGTATTGCTATTTATATAAAAAAAAACTGGTGACTATTGTTATATTTTAATGCTTACGAAACGCATTCAAAGATGTCGCATTTATTCAAAGGTGTTTCCATTATTTTGATAACTACCTGTATTTCAATGCATAGAAACTCTGAAAATAGGAATATGGATAATTTTTTTTATTTTTTATTTTCATAAGATATTTGAGACTCATGATTAAACTTTCTGAAGCTCATTACATCTTGTTAAGGAAAAAAAACCAAACTTTCTTTAAAAATACTGTCGTAATTTTGACGAAAAGTTTCTCAAAACATATTTCGTTATGAAATTCGAGACTGCATTCAAACTATATTTTTTCTCAGAACTTCTGATCTTCTAAAGAAATGAGAGACAAATAAATGGAAATCTTATGAGAAAATTAACTGAAAGACATAAGATTCCATGTCTATAAAAATGTTTCTTCTAAAAATGATGTCTATAAAAAAATGTTCAATAAATTTTCAGAGTGAAATTCTTTTGAGGAAAATTAGGTAATTTGATATTTTATCGAGCAAGAAAAAATTATTGCTAATAAGATTCCTTGAAAGCATTTCCTCATCATCATTATCCGTTTAAGTATTGTATTCCGAATAAAATTCTGGTATGATGTTTCAATGACGTATATTATGTTTTTCTTTCTGATTTTTTTCCCAGGCCTAATTAGAAATGGATTGTAGGCTTTTATCGTATCGTATTTGACTTCAAACAGGGATGAAAAGAATTAACTCAGAAATGAACGAAAAAGATTAGCTTTGTTTGTTATTTATTATAAGGCAATGCAAGCCATTAATATAATATTATTTTTACATACTTATTTCAGTTATTAGAAATCGAATTAAATCATTTGAAAAAAACAATCAGAACATTTTAAGAACAATAAATATTGGTAAAATTTAGTGGTAAATGTTACTATGTACACTATGCATTTATACACTATAATGTACACTATGAATTTATTTATTTATTTGTACGTTTTTAATTCTCTGGTTTCTATAAAATTTTGTATTTTAGGTGTTCAAAAATTATTTACTCATATTTTTCATTGTTCTTGCAAGCTAGTTGTGCTCAATTTATTGACTTTTAGATGGTTTACATGGTGTTTTAAACATATTTGTAAAGGAATTTTTTACTATGGAAATGAAAACTTTTCTTTCACAGTCCCTATTAATTCAAAAATTTCAAAAGCTAATATCATAGTTCGACTTTAGGTTCCCCCCCCTTTCTTTCTTTCCTTTTTTTTTGTGTGTGTGTGTGCAAGAACCATATTTGGCTATACTACGCCACGCACATGATAGATTAGCATGATCAAGGTGCTACGAATTCAATTCTGACCAATGACTATAACATGCAATTTATATAGATGCTGCATCTAACAATAAATAGAGAACTAGTTTTTATTAAAATTGCAGTTTATTTTAAGAAAAATAATTTTAAGTTTCTATCACTTTTTCATTGTCTTATTATTTTATTTGGGAAATAAATCACAATTTCATTCGAAAAATTTTCTTGATCAAGTACTTATGTTAATTGCAATATTTCCATTATTAATCAGGGCAATGCAGTTTGTTTCAGAATCCATGAATCAAGCTTTCAGAGGGATAGAATACATTGCAAACCTTTTTCTATAGGAACAACCATTTTTCTATGGGAATGGACGGGCACAATTGACGCATTCAGGATTAAGTATCCTAACAAAGAAATGTGTGCTCTACAACATCTACAACATGAATGCAAATAAATTGTTTGGTTACAGCATCACTGAAAATATTTTAAAGTATTTTTACAAAACTATCTAAAATCTGGTTCGCCAACAGGATCACATCCCTGACAGCATCGATGGAGATATTGTCATTATGTTTGAAAGAAATTATGTGATGTTTGATGCTTACTGGTGTAAAAGCCATGTTTTGGTTGTTTAGTTGAGTTTATCAAATTTATGTTGTACTGATGGATGTGATTTTAAGTAACATTCATAAAAAAATCTTTTTAATGATATCATAAATAACCAGTTTGGGTTTTCTTCTGAAACTGCTTTTGGTAAATCTGCCCAAATCCATTACTTGCACTCATACGTTCCTAAACAAAGAAATGTGTGCTCTACAACATCTTGAAACCAAGTTTCAAACTGGAATTCAAAAGTATTCAGGAATATTTTGAGGTTTCTGCTTTACGTCGAAGGGAAATAGCTGCAAATCAGAGGAATATCCTTTTTGTTTTTATAAAAAGTACAAATATTCATTTGTTATAATATGTTGTTGGATTAGTTTAGTTTAAATACATTAACGTCCCATTTTGAAGCAAAATTAGGATTGTATTAGAGCTGACTTCGTAATTTTGAACTGAAGTTAGATGACGACGGGGATACCTGAACTATTGCTCCTCTCTCCAAGCTTCCACACCTTACCAGTAACAGAGCGTTTGGCCCTACGGATTTAATTTGCATCAGGTCCGCCTACACGGCGGTTCTTCGGTGAAATTGGGTCTCGAAACCGGAGAATTTTCGTTTTCTATGCCGGGATCTTACCACCAGACCACCTCAGCCCCTAATGCGTTCCTAGAGTACTAAATGTTGCACAATTTTTATATAATATTATTTCATCATCAACAATTCTGTTCATTATATTATTTAAAAAAATCGAAAAATCAATTCCTTTAATGTAAGCTTAATAATTTGAAGGATGAAAAATTATCATTCCACATATAATTTTGTTATTCGTTAAGAAGAACTCTGAATATCTCGGCCAACAAAAGAAAAATTTATGTGATTTACTGTAGAAAATGAATGAGTGTATTCTCGGAATTTAGTTGTATATCCTTTTAAATCTGAAAATATTTACATTTCTTGATATCTTAGTTATTCTACTTAAATCAAATGATTTTGGAGGTATGGTTTCATGAAGCAAAGAAAATAATTTGAAAGTAATTTCAAAAGAAGCACTGAGTAAAGAGTTTTGCGGTGTTGAAATCGTAATTTAAATCCACGCTTGGATTATTCGTTGCAGTTGATGATTTTTCAGATAAAAATGGAGTAGAAAATATTTTCCCAAGAAATCTTCACTTCCAAAAGGCTTTCTTTAGGTTTCTTATTCCAGTTTCTCAGTTTTTTCCAAAATCCATAACTAAATATTTACTATGAAGTTTATAAAATCTTTCTTTCTGTGTATACATTTCTTAGCATTTAGCGGTAAATGACTTATCCACTTGATGTTTTTCTGAGGTTTTTTTATTTGCTGTCGTAAAGAAGGATGGCTTTTGAAACATATGTAATTGTCTACATTCCATATACTAATCTTCTAATCTGCTTATTCCTGAAGTTATTTACACTATCTTCACTATCAGGGTCATTTTCTTACATAAAGGTAAAAAACTGTATACTTTTTATAGAAATCCTTGCTTTATTCTATTTAAAATCGGAACTTATCAACTAGCTAAAGTGTTAGCCATTCTTTTAAAGTACCCTTTTCAAACCTTTTTTTTTTCTTTTACTTGCACCATCTCCTTTAAAAACGTCCTATTTTATAAAGCTTCAAAAGGAACTTCCAGTTTTTTAAGATAGTTGCTTTAGAGTTAGATCGAACCAGTTGTCTGATACTTTACGAAATATTCAGTTTTCATTTGACATCTGTTTTATTACTAATTATCACTAAACGTTTGTGCTTGTTGTGAATATTTACATTAAATTTCTGTTGAAATTTTCATTAGAAAAGATAGATGCAACAAGTTATCAATTTTATAAACCTTAGTTAGGATTTTTATCTCAAAAGATTTTTTCGGATCTTTTTCTTATAAAATCAAGGCTATAATAATATCACCTTCCAAATTCAAGATCAAGATCTTAATTGCAGTTTATATACAACACTTTTAAAAAAGTGTAAATACATTTTAAACAAAGAAATTGCTATTTATATCGTTCATTATTATAATGTCACTGACCACTTTGCTTAAAAGGATTTATATTCGATTTCTAATGTATAATAAAAAAGAAGTATTACATTATATTAAGGTTAAAATTAGTTTTAACGAATTCGTACAAACAAGATGTGTCGTCATAAAAAATATTTGAATGTGGTAACAAAACTTCTTAACAATTCTTTACCCAACAGTTGCAACTTTTAAACTTTTTTACCCATTAAATGTGTATCATTATATCACTATTTTATAAAATTTCTAACAGCAGGCGTATTAGTCAAGAAAAAAAGAATATTAAGAAATGGGCCGTATGCGAAAGGCTTTTCCTTCTTGCTAAAGGATGACATGATATTTTTTCTTTAGGATATTATGACTAATATTATTCTGCTCTCGTTTGCTGCATTTGGAAACATCAGCCATTGGTAATTACGTTGGCTGAAAATTCAAGGAGTCAGTTGTATATTATGTGGGTTACTCAGAAGACGAAAAGTCTGCGCATGATATAGATTTCATAACGTGGGCTGTCAAATAACATTTTGACCTAATATATTTTGAATGTCAGAAAGTATCATTTACATTCATTTGAACCATTTTAGCGACGCAACACTTTTTCTATATCTGCATTCTCCCTTTCATACTAATAAAGGTATTATTATACAAAAAATGATGTTTACAGTAATTTATTAAAATAAAACTACAGACAACTCTGCAAAAAAAATGAAATTTTCATTTTTTTTAATATTTTGTTCCGAGAGATTTTTAGACAGATAATATACAATATTTCATGTTGAAATGTTTGATTAAAAAATTGCGAAAAGGCTTGGTACTGTAATTTAATAAGCATATATGCATATATCTGCTTGCTATTCAATAGCAAATCCTTATGCAATCAAAGTTCAGCTGAAAGTATTTTGACAAACTCATTCGCAATTGGTTAATGGCAAAATTTTCTGAATACATAACGTAGTGAAAATTCATTCATCGGATCTCCATATTCATCCATTCATTAAAACTTGGCAAAGTCACTTGAAAATTGGTTAATTTAAAATCCTTTGGAGCATAAAACGTACTGAAGACTCATCCATCCATTATCCGTCTTGAATCCCAAAACGCCCTAGCTCCGAAAAATCAGCAATTTCAGCGTGTCAATGATTAAATGTTTTACTGGTGAGACAGAAAAAAATATTCTTTCGGAGTGCCCAAGATTTTTTTCTACAGATTCCTTATGATACTTGTCACTTAAAATGGTAATCAATTCCTTCCCTTTTTGGCATCTAACATTTTGTGTACATTTGTGCAATATGGATAACAGAAATAAAGGACATAAATTATATGTAGAATCATCAGTATTTTCTTCTGAATTTCAATTTCGATAATATATTTCAAAATAGCGTCATTTATATTCAATTTAAAGTGACAAAAATGATGCCTGTGGTGATCGTGTATTCATAGGCAGAAGTCAAATTACTGAACTAATATGTTGTATTACATCACAGAATTACGTCAAGAAGATTGATAGAAATGATATGATATTCAAATGAAGATTCGTTTCTTCGCCAAGTTTGATTTGTGTCTTTAACCCTTTTCAATACATGCAATGGGAAACCAATGCTTTTGACCTAGTGTTGGCTTGATTTTTTTATAGATTTTTTTTAATCCTTTCTCTCCTTTTGTTTGATCCCTTGTTATGTTTATCATTTGCTTGAATATGTCATCGGTATAACTTGATTTTGAAGATTCTTAAATCATATTACGAAAAAAAATTATAAATAACTTCATGCATTGATGACCTTCTATATTAATTCAATGAAGAAAATAGTGTGTGCTATTCGCTGAGAGATTTGTGAATGCTTTTCAAGAGCGTTTTAACTTTATTAACTGTGATTTGACTATACAGCTTACAGATTTGACCTAGTATTTGATTTTTTGATAGATATTTCGACTCCTTCCCTCCTTTTACTTGATCCAGTATTATGTTTATCATTTGCCTGTATATGTCATCGATATAACTTGATTTTGAAGATGCTCATATCATATTACGATTTAAAAATTTAAAAATAACCTGATGCATTAATGACATTTTATGTTAACTATATGAAGAAAATAATTTGCGCTGTTCGCCTAGAGATATGTGAACACCTTTCAAGAGTGACTTAAATTTATTAACAGTGATTTAACGGTACATCTCATAGATATTTCGTAGTAAATAAACTTAAAATATGTATGGAAATCTTTTTGTTCAGGCTTGGCTCAATCTGGAATGGCTTGCGATAGAGAAAGTAGCTGTGCTGTCGTGGAAGACAATGGGTTGAGTGCAGCTTTCACCATAGCTCATGAAATCGGCCACATGTAAGTTCTGAATTAACTTGGATTTTCTTTAACGTCAATTTTACTTCTAACTTTTGTTTATTTTTCATTCATTTATTTAATTTTGTCTTGCTTTTGCCCACAATAGTCTTGGAATCCCTCACGATGATGATTCCAAGTGCAATCGGTTCCACAAACATGGTCAAAGATTGCACGTTATGGCCAGAATGCTGGATTATAACAGCTATCCATGGACTTGGTCTGAGTGTAGTAGACATTTCATCACAACATTTCTCGAGTAAGTCAACATTAGTAAAACCTGAAATTTCAATAAATAATCAAGAGATTTTGGAACGAAGATTTCGAAACATTCCTTGCTTATACTTCGTCACTTATAATTTAGTTTCATTCATTGGCCCTTCTATTATTCAGTCTTTCAGGATAAATGTAAAGATTATATTCATTTAATGGAATGAAAAACGAGTTGCAAATTCTCATGTTAAAGGATGCTTTTCTTAAAAATTAAAAATCTAATCCAATAAAATTAAACTGATGAGTAAAATAAACTGTGCAAATGACACGTTTGTAAATAAATTTTTCACTACGGGTGGCTTATCATTTAGCAACTAATATTATGACCACTTCTTCATGAGATTGTCAAAAGTATCAATATTACTAAACCTATTTTCGAAGTTGATAATAAACTATTGAGTTTCTCCTTTTTGCCATAATTTAGAAATATTTTAAGATCTTATTGCCTATGATTGATGATTTTTTTAAATTTGCTCTAAAATCAGTTGGTAATAAGTTTTTTATAATATCTTAAATATTAAAATATGCGTCATTTGTTAATTTTATATGTATTCCAGTATTAGATTGTCATCTTTTTGCTTCCCAATAATACTCGTATATTTGAATGACGGCACATGAATTTAAGAAACTAAAGTACTTTTCTTCAAAATAAAATTGCTTATCAGAATATTAATTTATGAAATTGATATAAAATTTTTGTGTAAAATAAATTCCAAACAAAAGGAGTTGTTAAAATTTTTGCTGCTGCTTTGTAATTTTTTAAGAACTTAATTCCATGATGCCCTTTTGTTATAGCAAAATATTTTACAGAATACATTCAAAAGATGTATCTAAAAAAATCAAACTATTTTCTTGAATATTTTGATTTTTTGCTGAATAAAAGCAATTCTTTAATAACATTTATATTGAAGATAGACCGCACAAAGCACAGCTAAATAGGAGTACTAAAAAGTTGATGAAAATAAAAAAAATTATTTCCCAAAAATTATTATTATGAAAACCCCACTAAGAGATACTTCACACTTGGGGATGATGAATTTCCGGTATAGTGGTTGGTTCTCGTCACCCTGATGGGCACACGAATTGTTTGGGATTTGTTACCCCCTGCAGATGACGTAACGTTCCTCCTACGGGAAGGGTTTCTTAGTTTCCTTCAGTGTTGTCGCGACGGTCCGATCATTCAAACATTTCCCTGCACCTTCAAGGCGAGTCGGAATAGTCATTTGTTATTTCTTATCATATAATCAGAAAGTCTGAATGTAAAAAAATATTTAGAATAAGAAATTATTGATTCCAGAAGATAACAGTACTAGGATAAACTATGCTCTTTCTACTAACTGTGTTTTTTAGAAAAGAGCCTATTTTTTAAAACTTAATTAGGAATAAAAAAAGGTCTTTGTGTTTAGGATGCGTATATAAAATAGAAGAGAATCCTCATTAGACTCATCAACCAAAAGCCTTACAAAGAGAATTTAGTATAAAATGTTAAATGTTATCGTGTCAAAAATAGAATACAAGATTATTTTTTTAAATTTCATTTGACCATTGTAATTTTCTAATATAGGTATAATCTTATAATGTAATTCTTTCATATGTAAAATATCGTTTCCTATTTTGCTTTTCTTACAGAAAATTCAAAAATGCTAGTTTAGACTAAAAAAAATGTTTTTCTTTATTTAATGTGTTTTTTAAAAAAAAACATACATTTAAAAAACTGTCACTTTGTATACTGAAGCATTATATAAACACAGACACCAAATATGAAACTATTGGCCGTTATCTAAATCTATTATCCTCCTAGTACATCCATCACAGATTTAAAACCTTTAATGTATGCATTTTTCTAATTGATAATAGTCATATTATTGATCTGAAGAGGCTTTTGGTTATATTCAAATTTTAAATTTTGCATTTTATTAAAAAGAATTCTATTTATCTTTTCAGCGCTGGTTATGGACACTGTCTTTTGAGCAAGTCGAAAAAAGATTTGCTCGGCAGTTACGAACATGCCGATAAGTCCGCCGGAGAGCTTTATGATATGGACTACCAGTGCGAACTTGTTTTTGGAAAAGGATCCAGAATTTGTCCTTTTATGCCCGTTTGCAAGCGATTGTGGTGCACGATGGAAGATTTTACTTTAGGCGGCTGTAGAACTCAACACATGCCATGGGCTGATGGAACAAGGTGTGGACCAGATAAGGTAAGGATGGAAAAATGCAACTTCAAGACATTAAAATTTGATTACTAGTGTAAATATTTCAAACTGAATAGTATAGGGCCAATTAACCAGGTCAGTTCTTAATTCTTCCTGGTAATAGAAAAACCAACACTTACCTGTCGCGCTTTGCAAGTGACCACCTTAAATGTCTTTATTTTCTCAGGGTGAAAAAATCTTACCCTCTGTACCTGAAATGCCACCAATATCAGACCTCTGCTGAACACATTGTAGTCTGTTTAAGACTTCTTTGGGAAGAAATTTATTCTTCTCCCTTCCTCGTTTTTTACTTTCTTCTTGTCGACGTATTTTTGAAGTTGGTCTGACTAAGTCAGGACATGGAGATTAGCAACAACAACAATAACAATATTTCAAATTCTTTTGTTTGTTAAGTTAATATTATATAGCACTCTGTATTAGAAGTATTTTTTATTGATTTTATTTTAGAATAATGCTAGTTTATTAATCAAGGTTATTTTGAAAATAATTTGGCTTTATTGTCACCTTACAAGCTCTTGTTAAAAGAATTTTTTTTTTACTTTTTTCTTTTCAGTCTTGCTTGCGTGGTGAATGTGTTCTTGACCCTGTCTACGACACCCCTGCACAAGATGGCGAGTGGGGGGAATGGCAAAGCTATGGCCAATGCTCCAGAACATGTGGAGGTGGAGTTGCACGATCTATACGAGAATGTGACAGCCCCAGGTAAATTGAATTGAGATATTTCTTGTCAAAATTCAGTTGATGTCATTGCTTTTTTATCATTTTATTTGCTGTAATTCAAATGAGTTAAAGGACTAATTAAATATATTTAAAAACTACAAACTATATGCTTGGCTATTGAGACCAAATAAATAGTCATATATCTTAAACTGAAATGAATATATATTGCAATGTGTAGGGAAATTTTTAGATGGGCCTGTGATTATAGCTATGAATAATATTTAATTAAATAAGATTTTATTATTAATGCATGTGCAAAATACTGTATCATTCTTTAGAGAATATCAAATATTTGCTGAAAAGTTTTATTTGAAGAGATCTTAGGTAGAAATGGCATTGTCTAAAATCTAGCTTTTTAAAAAGTCATTTTTCCAGTTTTTGTGTGCGACCTGGCTGAAGCTAATGATTCAGCAATAAATTTATGTTATATCCCATTTATATTTAGAACGTATAAACCAATTTTTTATGCTTTTAAATTTTTACTTAATGACCCTAGTTTATTATCATTCAGTCTATATAATTAAGAGTAGGTAGACATCCAGTGCCAAAATTAATGACCTTCTGTCATTAATGATGTAAAGAGTGCTAGAAACGTCTCATAAGGATGAATCATGTCTCAAGAGTCTAAATTCAGGTACAGATTCCTAAAGACACTTCCAAATGACATGCATTATACTCTTATTCAGAATACTAAGAAAAATGTCTTACTTGTTCCATAATGGCGATAACTGATTTTTTATGACAGCTACATTTTAAAGATATACTCGGGATACTAGAATATGCACTTAAATTTTAAACACTGACCAGATGATAAGGATAAAATTTATGCTGAAACCATAACTCCCACATTTCTACATTACAATTAAATTTTGAATTTATTGTTTTTATAGTATACGCTTAAACATTTAAAAAATATATAGTCATGTATTAATGCATTAAGATGTCTAGCATCATAATAATGTTTTACTAAATAAAATTTGATAATGAAGATCATTGAATGTGTTATTCCATATTTTCTCAATATCTGCCTTTTTTGTTTTATCATATATGTAAACCTCCATACAAATTATCCTTACTTGTTCTTCACTGGAATCGAGTGACTGTTTTGTAATATTTTTATATCTTTGTAATATTATTTGTATTTTTTGCCTTTCGCGATTGTCGTTATACTCTTCAGACAGACTGGTTCGTCCCTAGTCTAGAAGGGTGTGGGGCTGTGTTCTGTCAGGGTACGCTGCTTTGTCATTTATAATGTAAAAATAAATAGATAACATTAAAATGTCGCCTTTGCATGAGAGCATTTTATTTTCGACAAAGTTTGATCTTCGTTGACTAATTAACTACAAATAGTCTATGAATTTTCCATGGAATTTAGTCCAATAAAATAAATCAAATTGAATAATCAAAGATTTTTCAATTTCGGAATTAATTACCAGTTAGTTATAAAACCGTAGAGGTTTGTGAAAATATTCTCCATAAAGCTTAATTTAAAAAATACACCCTTATACAATAATAAATACGGTAAATAAAATGTCGAGATATGCGCGCTGATCTAAAAGTCAATGTTCTAACGAAGTTAAGGAGAGGAATGTGATGAGAAATTCATTCTTCAACTGATTAGTATTACGGATTAGATATAAGATTCGCAAACACGTACTGAATTTTGCCAGATAATTTATCGAACAAGAAAAAAAATTAAGAGCTGATTTCGGTGGTTCACATTATTTCATTTCATCAAAATCTTGCTTTATTCCTTTTATTCTTTCAAATAAAAATCTTCTTTTTATAACTTATTTTTTGTAATAATAAACTTTGATTAGCATGCCTTCTGTTCATTTTTTCATTTAATAGGTATTTCTCACAGGGTATTCATTCTTTTATGTCATAAACTTCAATAAATCAATAAATGTAATGAACACTTAATAGTTTTTCGTAAGAAAATTGAAATACTTATCAAAAATAAATTAGCATTATTTTCTCTAAATTCTGTGAAGCATTAATTTTATTTCGATGATGTATTCTATTATAAATTCTGGAGAAAATGTTATTGAAATAAGCCTTCGCTTTAGAAACGAAGATTACAAAAATTCTATTTCAATTCTCAGAAAAATATCTCACTGTATCAATAAAGCTCAAGTATCACATTGCTACAAAAATAGATAAATTCTGCGAATAAAATAAATTTTGGGTATTCCATTGCTTATCGCTTTATATAAATATAAAAAAAACACATTAAACCAGCGATGTGTGAAAAAGGAAATATGTTGAGAAAATCCATCCTTAGAAATTTAATAAAATCTATGATGAAAACTAATTCATGTGCTGCCGCTATAACAAAATAAAAATCTCAAAGCTTTCCTGGAAATAATAGAATAACAAATCACTCCAAGGAGTTTTTTCTATTGATCATAGAACTATTGAATTATTGGCAAACCCAACGCAAATAAACCAATTATACAAATTTCGGAAAACTCATTATTATTAAAAATGGATGTTTGTATAGCATGAATTATTTGTTAATGGTGATGAATATTTTATCGTGAAAAGCTACATTGCCCTGAAGATAAAATCTGAAAGCGCTATCATCTATCTTTTAAAGAAATATCAAACAGAAAAGGAAGATTATAGGTAGTTCATAATAGATTCAGGAAATCAGAAAACTCTGAATTTCGTGCCGCGAAGATAAGTAATTTGATAAAAGTTTTAATGATTTAACTTCCAAATTTTATTTGCCAGAGTTGTTGTTTTTCTTTTTCTAAAATATAAAATATGCAAAAAATATTGTAACTATAGGAAATTGGACTCCATTTTTTAATGAATTCTTTCATTTTAAAATCTCCATTTAAAAAAAAATAATTTTTGTCTATAAGCACGATAGTTTAAAATTAAAACGAGCTGGCCGGATAAAATTCATGTGCGGACTTTATTAAAATAGTCAGCGTTTTCTGAATTTTAGATGAAATTTATCTAAAGTAAACTTGATTGCTTTTTCGCAGATGTATGTGTGAACGCAATGAATAAAAATACTAATTATATAGTTGAAATCTGTTACTTGACATAAAGTTTAATAACTGGAATTTTAAATTTGTATCAAAATTTTGGACTACATACGTCTCAAAGTTGGCAGTCAGTTCTTCTATCTATCCGAACGTATGAGGATGTGATTTAGCATATAATTTGATAACTGCAATTTTACATTTGTAAAAAAGTTAGCAGTTAGTTCTCCTATCTGTGCGTGTGTTTGAGGGCGTGATTTGGCATACAGTTTAATAACTGAAATATTACATCCGTCAAAATGTTGACTGTTGGTTCTTCTACATGTCCGCTTATATTAGGACGTGGTAACACAAAAATGCGTCAGAGATCACGTTGATCTGATTATGAGGTCTCTGTTTCTCAGCAAAGAGCTCCAGGGACGAAACCTAGAACCACTAATGATCCACCTTGCCTATAGGCCTGGTGAGCATTCAATGAGAAGTCGTGGTCCAAACGTCTCCTCATTAATACAATGCTGATATTTGAAGATGTATGCTCCAGCTGAGGTGCTATCCTCTTTATCTGTTTGGAGTTCAAAATTACGAAGTTCGTGGTGATAGCCCTCTTGTCCCTTGTAAAAGGAACGTTAAACTGAAACTAAAAAGTTTGTTTTATTTTAGTACCTTGTAAAAGAAACAAAAATAAAATACATCAAGCAGATAGTTGAATTTTAGTATATAAGCTGAAACTCGTAGTATGGCTCGATTCCACCGAAGAACCGTCGTGTAAGCGGGTTTGGTACACGTTGAATCCGTCGGGGAAAACGTCCTTCTGTTGTTGTGTTGTGAAAGTTTGGAGAAGGGGTATCACCTCAGGTGTCGACCTCGTCATTTGACCTCGGTTCAAAATGACGAGATCCGTCCCCAAATAGCCCTAGTGTCGCTTAAAAGCGGGACGTTAATGTAACTGAACTAAACTAAGCAGCTCGTAGTATATTATAATGGCAATGCTGTAACAAGATTCCTACTCTGCGTAACGATGAATTCTGCACATAACTTTTATAAATTATACCTTTTTAATTATTTTTGTATAATTTAATAATTAGTTAATTTCAATTTTGAAATCTTACATTCATATCTTAATACAGTATTATAAAATTGCTAATTTTTAATTAATTTTAAAATAAATCTTCTCAATTTCCTATTTCCATTATTCTCGTTTATAAGGATTATAGTGTTGTTTAAATGCTTGCTGCTGAACAATAACAGTTTATTAAAATTTCAGGAGGAAATAATCAGAAGTAAATTTTATTTCATTTTAAATAAATATTTCTTAAAATTAAATCTTCCCTTCTGGTTTTATTTCGAGCTAAAATATCACAATCTTTTACCCAAATCAAAGAACGATGCATTCGGAAATCAGAAAGATAGAGTTCACTTTGATGGATTCCGTCCAAAATTCGATACAGATAAACAATTTTGAAACTGAAACCTCATACCGAATGTTTTCGAACCGAATTGCATTCCTTTATCTAGTTCAGTTCAAAAATACGTTCATGCACAAAGGAATAGACAGTAAGGCTTCCCAAAAGTCTTTTCATTGGGAATTCTTTCAAAAATAGAGATTCCATTATATTTTAATATCGAATGTCTAAGCTATTCAGATACTTCTCTTAGTATGTTTCGAGTTTGAGAAGAAGAAAAAAAAGAGATTAATTTGTGATATTGTATCTATCTATGTGTCTGTTGTGACGCTTTTCAATGCCTATGCAAATAACTAATGGTCTTTAAGAAGTTGTATTCAGTCAAACCTCTTGTATTTTATTCTGATTTTTAAGCTTTATAGATAATTAATTTATCTTTATTTTTGGATCGTTTATTTTTGATTATATTTTCAAACTTCATCTCATGAATAGTTTTCTACTGTAAAAAAAAATTAAAGTACAATCTTTAAGAAAGCTAGATATTGTTCTGTAGTCATGACTCTTCTTAATAGGCCAATTGCTAAAACTACGTACTGTTTTTTAGCCATGATTCTCCTTAATAGGCCAATCGGTTAAACTAAGTAATGTTCTTTATCCATGACTCCTCTTAATAGGACAATAGGTAAAACTAAGTAATGTTAATTAACCATGCTATTGAGTAAATATATGAGAAAGTTGTGGACGAATATGAAGAAGTCAAAATCAAGAACTCTTCTATTTATTTAAAACTGAAATTAAAAAAACTGAAGCGAATGTTATCACCTTTAGATTAATGAAAATAGAACAAAAAGAATTTGTGTGCAAATCATCTATATTATTTTCTTATGCTGTGGTTATCAAAACCAGCAGATATGGTCTTCCCAAAACTTTTTCACATACTCTCTAATAAACGTATCATGCCAGAAAATGCCTTATATGGCATTCGAGTAAAATAATTACGAACTATTAACTTTTGGCTTGGATTTATTATTTTTGTTGAAGCTATTGTGTCGTCCGTAGCATGTTATTTGCTGATTAATCCCTATTATGCAATAATATCCAAAAATCGAATTTGTGTTTTAGACATGTTTTTCTCAACGGATAGAAATCAAAATTTAACACATAATTGCACTTGTAGTCACAAAATCCCATACAAAATTCGATGTATTTATGTCATAGGATTTTTGAATTATCGTGTTCGCATATTTCATAAAATACAGACCGACGCACACTTTGAACGAAATCCTGAGTTAAATTTCGCTCAAAATTTGAAATGCGTTCACTCTATAGATTTTAAATCTATGCATCAAATTTTATCTGTCTATCATTCTTCGTTCTGTAATTATCGTGTTAACTTACAGCCAGACAAACGGACTTCTTTGAAACATATTTTACGCAAACTTTTACAGAAATCTGCAGATTTGATGTAAAGACTGTATACAAAATTTCAACAATATATCTCAAGGCATTTTTGAATTATTTTTATCCTTTTTCGAAAAATGTGTTTTTCGAACCCAGGAAGGTATGAAACGGGAAGATTCGTTAAAATCTCGAGTTTGATTTTTAAAACGATTCCTATGCTCTCTCTATACTATATATGCTAGGAAAAAAAAAACTGATAAAAAATACCCCATAACAAAATACTATTTAGAATAATTTAATTTTTTGGAAAAACTTTGTTAGGAAAA
>JAPMOQ010058064.1:534545-551298 GCA_026543055.1 Argiope trifasciata
GTGAGATACTTTTATTTCAAATTTTTTAAATTAAAATAAACACTTTTCAATTCGTTCTCAGTGCAATGTGAAATGTGGAACTGGTCGTCAGAGGCGAAGAGTTTATTGCCATACACCGGAAGGGAAGCGTGTTTCCAGTGCACGATGTGATGAACGTTTAAGGCCTCAAAGAAGACGTCGTTGCCATGAACGTCCATGTAAGAAAAATTTTCATTCATAGTGCCAAAGTAAAACGAATCAAATAAATAGAATATTTGAACTGCATAGAATCAAAATAATTCATTTGAACAATATAATTTTTAAGAACTGATTTTTTTCCCAGGTTCCCCCATTAGTTGCCAAGATATTCAAAAGAGATCAAACATCACCTATGATGGGGAACAAGAAATATTTGTGAGAGGAAGGTATCTGAAAATCTATTGCGCAAAAATGAATACAAGTTATCCTCAAGAATATGTAACATTAATTAGAGGAGATCAAGATAATTATTCTGAAGTATACAGCAAAAGGTAAATGGTGTCAGAAAAAAATCAAATTTTCGGGATTTTCTGTTTTAAAGAGGAATTTAAATACTGGGAGTGATTTGAAGTCCCACATTTTGCTTCGTTCAATGCAATCACAAGTAATCCTCGGTTATATTAATTATTGGGTCGTTCGGAAAGTAATTTCGCCTTTTCCTGACAAAGGATTTAATTGCATTTTTCGCACCCAATTTCATACTTAAACCGCAAAATCATTTTATGTTTTAAGAGCTGATATAGCAAGGCTTGAGTGTGAAAAAGTGCAGCTGATTCTTCGCAGTAGTTTTTGGATGGTGCCCTTTTAAATATGGAGAGCAATAAACAGCATTTTCGTCATTTTTTTTCTTTTTTGCTATAAAAGGTAAAAATGCTGTTCAAGCCAGAAATAAATTAGCCAATATGTGTGGAGAAGACGTGTTAACAGTACATCAGTACCAGAACTGATTTGCAAAATTTTTCCTTCAAATGAGGAGGCCAAAAACCACCTCGATCAGTTTTTTTTACAGCAAAGATCAAAACTTTTATGAGCGTGTAATCATGTTACTACCAAAAATAGGGCAAAAGATATTAGACCAGAATGGCAGTTTTATAATTTAATAAATAATTTATTCATTAAACGAAAATTTCTTTTCAATTTGACAAAACAATACGAAATTACTTTCCGAACAACCCAATAGAAATCCAAAATATGAAGAGCCACGAAGAAAGATTTCATCCCTTTTAATTGTATCCATAAGACAATGTATTATTGGAGAAAATAATTACATTAAAATAAGATTTTGAAATACTTTTATTTCTTTGTTTTGAATGTTTATTTTTCAGTGAGGGAAAGTATAAATCCAAAGGATTCTTGTTAAATGAATAAAAACAGTGCAATATGGCATTCCAGAATCATTTATAGCAGATATTTAGTTATTTCTACTTTTTGATGGTCTTACCGTTGTATAATCATGTTGGTATTATAATATCACACAATAAAAATCCATCTTCTTATCTTACATTAGCCAACACAGTAATTTTGTTAGAACTGAATTTTCTAATGCCTGAATTGTATTAAAAAATTTCAGAAGCATTGGCATTGTCCTAATTCTATTCCTATTGTTAAAGATCAAACAAGAACCTAACGAAAATTGTAATGTTTTGTCTGTAATTTTTAAAGAAAATTTATTTCTGTTGTTATTTATCTAATTTATTTAACAGTTTCAGAAATTCAATAATTCGTTATAATCACGATTATTTTTATAAAATTTTTTGCTGTATTTCATTTTTGAACTTTTATGTGATTGTATATTCTTTATGTCTATTTCAGAAAATATAAAAAATTTTATATTTATGTCATTGGTATTCCTCTTATTTCTCTAATTTTATTTTCTCTCGAAGACTGACAAACCCAGACGCTTGTCCATACAGTGGGTCGCGATATGATGCCTGCGACTGTGTGACTGATGAAAGTATTGGCCCTGGATTAACCACATTTCAAAGAATATCAATCAACATTACTTCTCTTGTAGTTAATAGTAAGTATATAAACAGTTGTAATACATATCTATCAGGTGTTGTTATATTGTTTAAATTGAAGATATTTATTATTAGAAAACGTTTTAATATCCAATTTTCTTTCCATTTTACAGGAGTAAAAAAATTAATGTATTAGAAATATTAAAATATAGCAAGTAAATTCCATGATCGAGCAATTTGTGTTTTGAAAGGGAAAACATTAAATTTTTATACACGAGAATTGTTCAATAAAGTTTGATCTTACTTCTTAAAGGAGATTAAAAAGCAAGAAAAATTAATATTATGCGTATAGAGGGGACCAGTAGAAAATAGATGGCGCATATTTTAAAGTTATGACGTCACTTCTATGGTTTGACAGCCGACCAATTGCGCGTTGTTTCGCTTTCTCCTACGCCGGAAATGGATGCAAGACAGGAAAAAAAATATTGAAATTTAGTTTTTGTCTTAAAAAAATCATAAACTAGAGCTTATGTTATGCTACAGGAATCTTATAAGGAGTGTATCCTTCCCTGTTGCACAGCTAGATATTTAAAAATGGAATATAATTAATTTCAAAGAAAAGTAGGCCTAGCACTTCAGTGACCTCTATCGGAAATAAATGTCAACATAACCTTTGTGATATTATCAAATCATCAATTTCAGTTTGAAAGACCGAACATTTCATTGGATGCCACACACACATCGTTCAAAGAAAATGTCCAAATAGTATGCCCTTGCACACTGTGGGACCCGAGACTGCTCTCTGTTATCTTTCCAAATTCACAGTCTCATGTGTTCTCTTTTCTCCTTATATCACTGATCTCACACCTTGCGAATTTTATTTTCCACAAATTTAAAGAGGCGTTTTGTTGTTGTTGTTGTTTATTTCATGATCAGAGGTAGAGATAAAAACTTCGAAAATGATTTTGTAGAGCCTGTTAAAAATGACTTTCAGTATTTGTTTCAAGGTTAATAAAAAGGTGAAATAAGTGTATTGCATGTAATGAAGAATATTGTGAGAAAGATAATCAAAATTCGGAGGTTAAGTACCGGTAATTATTTTTCTTCTGGTCACTCATTATTTAACTGTCATTAATTAATTTTTAATATTTAAAAATGAAAGTTACTGCTACTGAAAAAATATTTATATGCATTTATTGTATTATTCTATTCTTATTCTTTAAGCCCAAGACTGGACATTTGCTCAGACACATGGTCTTCAGCCCATTCCTTTTGGTGAATCTGGAGATTGCTACAGCAAAAATTCTTGCCCTCAAGGTCGATTTTCTCTCAGTTTACTTGGGACTGGTTTTATCGTGTCACCTCTTACGAAATGGGTAGCTAATGGAAATAATCCTTCAAGCAGGATTCGATGGCTTGAGGTAAAAGTTTTCAAACAATGTTTCATTCCTATTGATAATCATTATTGGAAAGAATTTTTTTTAAATGTTTGTTTATTTTTTAAAAAAAGCTGTTAAGGATCTAAAAATCGAAAGCAAAGTTTAACATTTTAACTGTCAAAAATTACATTTTCTTAAGTTTCAAATAGTTAAATTTTTACTGTTTTTATAAATGATAAGTATATTAATGGATTAGTTCATCTTAGAAAGCAATGGAACCTTTAGTGTATTTGTTAAAATAAACAGAAGGTAATGAAAGAATTTCGCTAATCGGAATCCGAAAGTCTATGCTTCATTTTTATAACGAAAATAAAAGTAAAAAACTTAATTAAGATTCTTATTTATAGCGTTCTTTCAATAAATAAAAAATATGTATTTTCTAATAAATATGTATTATGTATCTATAACTGGGTATATGAGCAAAATGTGTCACCCTATGAAAAATTCATAATTTTCTGGTCAGTTGAATGGTGGCGATCGTTTTGAAGCACAATTTCAAATATATACAGATATTTCGATTTATATTTGAAGAATAAAAACCAAGTTTTTGAATTTACCCTAAAATATTATGCCGAACAATTTAGTTTCCTTCACAATTGCTAAGTTTTTCTCTAATCAAATTAACTTTTAACTTTTTAATTACTCATCCAATTTATAAAGAAGGGAGGCTGAAACTGGAAAATTTTAAAATCGTATCTATACAGACAGAGTGGTCTAAAAGTCTTTGACAAACTATTGTTTGGATTATTATTAATTGATTTAAAAGATTGATATGTGCACAAGCATTCTTCTCTGATAACAAAAAAAAAAAAAAAAAATTCCGCTATAAAAAAATTAGCTCATAATTTTGTCCGTATATGATACTGTGTCTAAAAATAGCAAAATAAATTCAAGACAAACAGAGCATTTGTTTTATTACTAACAGTCATAGAATATTTGTTTTATAAAATGCGGTAATATATTTCAACGAATGCGCCTGTGGGAATTGAGATGTGCTCAGGATGGAACCTTGGACCTTTAGATTAGAAGGCCGATAACATAACCACAGGACAAAAGCATGCTCATCTCCCGTAGATGTTATCTGTCTTATTAAGATATCACCACAGACTCACCCACCAGTGAGTTAAACGAACGATATGCAATGTTGTTGAGTGGTGATTAATTGGCTGTTGAGTGAGAGGTTGCTGCTGTGTCTACTGCGCCGGACCCAATTTTGTTTGGCGAGCGTAGAGCTTTTTAGCTTCGCCAAGCGTTATGGCTAGCGTGCGTGAATTGTTGCGTCAAGTGAGTCTGACGACTTTGGTTGCGGGTAGATGGCGCCCCACATCAGTTGCTTGAAGGTGAAGGTTCATCATGTCCGGGGCACCATTATGGGAATTAGATGTTGGCTCAGAATAGAACCTGGGACCTTCGGGTTTGTAAGCCAGTAACATACCACAGGACAACAGCATGCTCATCTCACGTTGATGTTATCTGTCTTATTAAGATATCACCACACGCCTTTAGTAACTCAAACGGCTTCCACAGCGCACTATCTTAATAACAAACGCATGTGGAATGTCTAATATTGGACATAACAAATTTTAGATTTACATAGTATATCCATTATCGAATACAACAAATTTAGACATACACAGAATGCCTACATGACACAATTCATTCTTCATTGATAGAGTTGTGTTGGAAACAAATCCCTATTGAATGTGTGTAACACTTTTTGTGAATGTGATGGACCGGCATCTACTTTCTTTTTTTAAACTCTTTTAATGAAAAAATATCCTCTGTTCGCTGAAAGAACAGTTTCAAGATAAGTGGGGATATTTTGCTCAAAACTGGATTGGACTGGAATTTTCGTGATTTTAAAGTGTCTATTTGTGCAATAAACTTTGTGTTGGTTTTAGTCATTGTTATCCTACAAAGCTGAATATGAAAATTCTAAAAATTCGAATATGTTAACCAAATTTATCAATAGAAAGCACAACCGTGGTGGCTTTCTTACATCTTTTCAGATGCAGAGACAAAATTAGCTGCACAAATATTTTTCATCTTATAAAGAATTTAAAGGCGAACCATATTCTTCTGTTCAAATTTCTTGATTTTACGTTTAGTTTTAAAGTATTGCAAGAACTTTAGATGTTACCTTACGTAATCTGATACGTGATCTTATGTAAGTCGCTTTGAAATTTCATATTAAAACGATTTATTTATTATTTATATAATATTTTCACAGAGAGGCCAAGTCATTCAAGGGAAATGTGGAGGTTTTTGTGGTAGATGTGCTCCTGATAGTCTCTTAGGGTTGATGTTGGAAGTTGCTCCCCCCTGATTTTAAGTAAGAATTTATAACTTACTTCAATACAGTTTAAAAGGAATTATATATTCTTTGAATCGTTCTTTATTAGTTGATATTAATTTATAAATTTAATGAAATGGTTAAGAAATTCATTTTTCCACGTTACGTTATTCTTCTGAATAGTTTGCTATTTTAAATCTCTTTATGTAGCACAAAATAGCTTAAACTAATATTACATATTAAAATTTGATAATTTATTTATGCCAGTTGTTGTGTTCCCGCAATATTTTATTAAATTAAATGTATATATTATCATTTTATTTAATTGATATCTATAAGTTATATATTGTGTTCATATTTGGAGAGGAAAGTATGCCTCTTAATGAAAATACATCGTCATATATCTCAAATGACAACAAATATCTGTTACAAAAATATTACTAAATCCCTATAAAATTTATAGAGTGTATAAATATTGTCTTCTACATTATTGCTCAAGAAATAAATGTCGCTATCGCTATTGAGAAGATACATACATTTTTTCTGAGTTGACTTTTTAAAGTGCATATCTGTTCGATATGGGCTTATCATATTTCCTTAATATTCATATTCTTGCAAAAAATAGTGAGAATGTGTAAAATTGAAAGTGATATATCAGTGATAAGAAATGAAATTAAAAAACTTTTGTTTTCAATATCATAAAATTTCATGCATTGTCATATAATTATTTTAATATCCATTTGTATCGCAGGAAAAAGTTGTATTACATGATGTATTTTTTCGATATGTATTTTTGAATGTTTTGTGTTCTATAATGTCAACTCCATGATAGTGTACGTGAATAAATATTTTCTGAAAATATTGATTTAGAAATTATATTTACTATTTTTCTAACAGTTTGTTATTTTCCAGACTATTTCCTTTTCCTTTTCGTTTTTTTTTTTTTTTTTTGCATAACTTTATTCTTTAGTGATATATTAAAAAACGAATTTTTTCTTTTTAGATAATATTTATAATGATATGTCTTAATCGTAATAAATCTATTAATCTTAATATATTATTGTTCGTTTTAAATTAGCCCATGTTATTTTATTCTTTTATGTTTTCTTATTTCCTAATCTAAAATTTCAATTTTATCATTTATTTCTACAGATGCTCTTAAAAATTGCTGATGTTTTAGATCCTCAATCTCTAAAGGAAGAAATAAAAATCCTAACACCTGCGATATAGCTTCAAAAATGCCTAAATTTCCCTTTCCTAAATAGACACATGTCAAAGAAATCTCTAAAAACATCACCCCCCCCCGTAAGGAGAGGAAAAAGAAAGAAAAAAAAAGCGATGATAAAATGATGTCTGTTCACATCGTGATACAATAGCAAAGTGCCAGAATTTTTCCCTTTAGAGGTTTTATTACGAGATTCAGATACATATTCAGATTTTGTTGACATATGCCGAATTAGAAAAGGGAATCGTAAAATTCTTTGACAACATCTGTATAGGATGCCAGGAATTCTTATCCCTTCTTTTGTGGCATGGGAAAACAAAGATAGGAATTTGTAATCTCATGTTGGCAATAATTAAATTTTATGAAAAGGAATTTGCATTAAGAAATAATTTAAAACCTTTAGAAGAATGTAGTATGGATTCCTTTAAGATTTAAAAAAATAGGCAATTAACTAAGAATTAAATTAAATTAAAGAGATATCATCACACACACACACTTATATATATACAATATGTAACACTTTAACAACAATATAAATTTATGTAATATTTTGTTTTGCAGGCTAACACCCTGTTCTTCATGCCGGCCACGTAAATATAAGATGTTGCCAAAGAGTTGTACTCTACTCCTGTGTTATGTTACTTTCTACAGCAGATAATTGCACAGGAATAGAAAAACAACCCGAAGGCTACTGCAGGCAGCAGCCTACTTCAGCCCACCAAACATTCTCAATTCTTTCAGTCAAGGTCTGTGATTAAACGAGTCAATTCTAATTGAATTGGACTTGTCCATGACTGAAAGTAGAATGGCAGGAATTGAGAAGTAAAGTGGAATTCAATTATGTCTAAGGATGTGGACCAATGAACAAATGTCTCACAGGCATTATTTTTCAGTGCAAACATTTTTATGGATACTATTGACAACTGCCAAAATGAATGCTAAAAGAAGTGGTGAAAATACAAAATTCATTTTTGTTGCTAATTCTAAAATTAACATTAATGTAATTTTAAAAACGTACTTTTACTGCTTACCATAATTAATGAATTAATTAGTTTATTTCCTTCATAAATTGTATACCATCTTGTGTCATTATTTTAGTAGAACTTAGGATGTCTAGTGCTTTTTAAATGCTTATTGTTTTGAAAAAGAAATATTTCACCATGTTCTCATAAAATGTTTGTTCCATCCTAAAAATGAGGATCCTATGCAGTGAGTGATAAGGAAGTGAGTAGCCACTTCATTATCCATCATCATAATTCACTGTTCTTTTATTTCTATTCAAAAAATTTGATTTTCCGCGTTGAATAAATAAATAAATAATTAATGCGGTTTTAATAATGTTTACTAAGGTCATTTTCTTTGAATATTTTGTTGTCTGATTCATGTTCTCATGCTCAAAATTCTTGAAGGATTTTTAATTTAACATTGCTCGGTCTAAACAGAACATTGCCATGCCATTTCATACATTTTTCATGAAACTGGATTGTCAAATGACATAAGGTCTTTTATACATTTATTTGTTCTTAGGTTTATGAATTTAATTAGCATAAATTTGATTATGAGCAAATATTTCCAAAGCTAATTCCTACAATGACCAATCACGAAGAAATGATCGATTTCATTATCCGTAATTAAACGAAATGCTTCTTCATCTGTACTTAATGTACAGATGATGAAGTTTAAACAAATTTATATGTTTGTATACATTGAAAGTTTCTAAATATTCATTGAATTAAATTTGTGCTTGACACTAAATAACATTTTGCTTTGAACTAAAGAGTTTCTTTGATTTTGTAAATTTGAAATTGTCATTTATTATGCAGTTTTCACTTGCATGAAGAGGAGCGCGTGGGGGGGGGAGAGCCAATTTGGCTGAAAGTAAGATTATTGGAAACAAACATTTTTCTCTTTCAAATGGGTTATTTCTAATATAATCCAACAAAATGAGTAAAATGTGTTCATTTTCAAAAATATTTTTACCTATCTGTTGCCTGCATAACAATTGTTTAAAAAAATAAAACAAAAATAGTTCTGTGTCTATAAAATAATGAATAATGTGTAGATATTCGAGCTTCGCAAAATGTGTTTGAAACGTTGATATATATATATATATATAATATTGCAAATGGGAAAATAAAGTACTTCTGAAATGCTCAAAACTGACTCATATTATAGTAAATAGGATGTAAGTTGCTTTCTAATAGAAATATAGCATCAGAATGGCAAAATTTGTTTGAAACTTTTTTTCCCAAGAGCTCATATTGGAACTTCCAGTAAATTAAGTAGCTAAAACTCTCATTTTTTTTTCTTGCATATTTAATATTGAATCTAAGGCGGAGTTATTAAATGCTAAGTGCATTTGTAGATCCAGTCATCAAGTTTACATTTATTAATCTATAGCAGGAATTTTTGATATGTAAATATCTTTATTAGCACAAGATAATCTGCAGTATTGCTAGAGTATCTTTATGATATTGCGAAATATTCAGAATATCGAATAGATATCGTACAATATTTTGCGCTAATGAAGATAACAGTTTATTCCATAATAAATTTACCAGTGCAACATAGGGAATTTTAATGGCATATTACTTTTTTCCAAAATTATCTTAATATTATATATTTTGTTTCTATCATTCAAAATTCATGAAAGGAAGTTAAATCTCTACTGATGCTGTGGTCTTCTATTACAATTTTTTTCCATGATCATTGAATATCAAAACTTTTTCACTGAATTTTGTTGAAGAGAGAACTAAATTGAACGTTTAAAGAATAAAACATTAAGGAAAAATTTTATTAGATCAAAATATATCTATTTGATCCTAAGATTTTTTGAAATGATTCATTAATTAATGTCAAATATTTTAATATCTGTTTTATCTTGCTAATCACTCATTTATAAATGTTTTGGGTATACATTTATAGTTACAGTGCATGATTTTTACATAAAATAACTAATAACTCTTGTGAATTTAAGGGAAGAATCTGAAATATCTCTCTGAAAATGAATAGATTCCTGAACCGTTGTCTTTGTGATTAAGCTTGTGGGAGCCATAGCAAAAAATGAATGAAAAACCTCTTTGTTCTGTACTTACTTTCTTAAAGGTTTGATATGTGTTTCTCAAGGAATAGATTATGACTATTAATATACAAATCGATATCGATATAAAATTTTAAAGCATGTTTTTATCCCCGCAAAGAGAATATTTAAGTTATTATATTTTTACTCTATTTATTTAATAATTTAATTCTTTCTTAATTCTTTTTATTGCTGATATTTTGTGTACACAACTAGCTGTGCAAATAACATTCTTAATTATTGAATTTGTTTCATTTATAATAATTAATTTGTTGTCAGTTTTTTAAATGCAATGAATCATTTTTTTTATTTAAATATTTCTTTGTTATACAATCATACAAAGATGCAGGCTTTTATATGCTATTAAAAAGACTATTACTATATATTTAAAAAATATGCAAAAAAAAAAAAATAATAAACTATCCGAGAAATTTTCAAATTCCTGCCTCAACAGTTCTAATATTTATATTTTAAATACCGTTCTAATTAAAATTTCTAATATTGCTCATGATTTGATGGGAATAAATTATTTTGACAAATCCATTCAAGTGACTGTCTTTACCATTTGCATTGAATTGGTAATTTTTTTTCTACTACTTGCTCTTTTGGCAGTAGGAACTTATTTTTTATTTATTGTATCATTTCATAACAATTTGTATGATATTATTTATGTGATTTTTGATAAAGGCTGTACTATTTTATTCAAAGAAGCATTTAGAGGCTTTGATTTTATTTTACTAAACACTTTTCTTTCTTTTTTTTCTCCTTTTTACATTTTAGTTTTTCATTTAAATATTTGAGTTTATAAAGTAGTAACAATATAGTGACAACATCTTATTACGAAAGGCCTACCCATTCCTTTTAATGACATTTGACTAGAAGGACTTAATTTATTTTGAAAGTGGTGACTGGTACAGAAGTATGAACAAGTGACGAGCTTTAAAAACTGCCTTTTCTTTACATAATACTTTAAGATTTTTCTAATATATCTTTTTTGTTCTTATTTTTAAATATGTATGTGTTAATTTGAGGTATTTTAATGGGTCAAACGAGTCTTGGTTGTGACTGGAGTAGAATATCCAATTATAGTATGAAATTGCCCAACTGTTTGACTTGCCAATGATGAGCATGCTTGTGCGTTTTATGCCAAATTTTTAAAAATATGTTTTGTCATCGTCACTATCGCCAAACTGCTGTGTGTTCTTTGTACAAGCATTACATGTGAGGTATATTTGGATCTTTAAAATATATCTGCTTATAATCTTATGACTTCTCTTCTGACCACTTACATATTGTTAAGGTATACTTCATATGATTGTTTTGAATTGAATTTGAAAAATTGACTGCTTGATATAAATGCTATCAAAAAACTATTAATTTTTTTGGTTTTAAGTGAATCTGAAATAAAATTAAAACAATGGATTTTCCCTATTTAATATGTCTGTATATAGAATAAAAAGTTGGTGGTCTTGCTGTTGCTCATGTATTCTTATTCCTAAACTGATAATGAATTTCTAGATTTCTAGGAATTTATGTCCTTTTTTCCAAACTATGTAGTTTATTATTTTTTGTCTATAAATGTATATCTGTTCTTTTGTTTAAAACTAACTTTGTTCAGTTTTGTATTATTATTGATGAATGTCGTTGTATTTATTGTAAAGAATGCATGCAATACTAAATAAAAGGTTTTTCATTATCAACAATCCATTCATATTTTATTTTTATCCTTTGAGACTTAAAAATAATGATGCCCAGATCAATTATTGAAAATATTCATTAATACTTTGTTGAAATTTATTGGCATTCGAAAAAACATTGAAAAAGGGCTATATAAGCAAAGGCTAAATATTTTCCCACTCGTTTTCTAAATCGCACCCACAGTTCCGTTTATTTTTACAACACCAATTTTATTTACTTTCCCTTAATTTTCTATTCATTATTAGGACATAAATAATCTCACCAAAAAAGTACTACAACACTTTTCATTTTATTTTATAAATAGTAAATAAAAAATTGCATGCTGACTTCCTACCCTGGGAGTAATGTGTCTTCCCCGCGATCCGGGCGTCCCAAGTTCGAGTCCTGGTTAATGCATGGTTGGTCTTCACCCTGCGTCAGGTGTGTGAATGAGCCACCCCCCATAAAAAAAAGAGACTGTGCAAGCGAGCGTGTGAGTGTCATCTGCATATGAGCTAGAAGTCAGGCATCTGCCCTAGGGTCTTTAACAGCAGAAACTACTGCAACCCTCTTTCGGTGGTGATGTGTACACGACATCATCATCATCAAAAAATTACATCGTAATAAAGATTTTTTTTAAAAAAGACACCGAATGGAGTTATCTTGAAGAATTTAATAAAAAATATCTCATATAAATAAACTCAAAACGGCAGATTATATTTGTTTTCTTGTTTGTTTGTTTGTTTTTTCACTTAAACCAAAATACACTCGCAACCTTCACAACCCACTATCCTTACACTGAAACCAAAAAGTATACGAAGCCCTATTACTAATGATGAAATATGATATACACGCATATCGTTTGGAAAAAAATTATGCTACTTCTGGAAACAGAGTTACCTACTTTCCTGCATATCTCTTAAATTTTTCCCTCGGAGAAACTATTGAACCATTACGTATAATTCCTATCTTCCATCTTCTGGTATTATCATCAGAATGCTAATTTCAGTAAAACTGGGTGTAGTTAACATCCAATATATTTTCGCTATTTTTAAAATTGCATGTTCATGACTGTTACGAATGGAGAAAGATGATATGCGCGCATATCGTTTGGAAAAAAAAAATTATACTACTTCTCGAAAGAGAGTTATCAGTTTTCCTGCATATTGCTTAATTTTTTCCCCTCGAAGAAACTATTGAGAAATTACGAATAATTCTTCCATCATCTGGAATTATCATCAGATTGTTAATTTCAGTAAAACTGGATGCAGATAATACCCAATATATTTTCGCAATTTTTAAAATTGCATGTTCATGAATGTTAGCAAATGATTTAAAAACAACAACAATGTATTGTGTGCTGAACTGAACAAATGTCGAAGATAATTTCCAATTTTCCTAAATAGTGATGATAACAGTTTGACTTCGGATCTCATATGCTCAAAATATTAATTTTTTATAATGTATTGGAAAAAAATGCATTCGTGGCGTTTACGAATTTAACACCTTCTATGAAATAATTACTTATTTTACGTGATGAAATGCATTTCATAAGATGTAAATAAAGTGAAATAAAAAGTACTTTGCCTTACCCATTTAACCCTTTATTGACCGACGGTACTTGAAAGTACCCTTTAAACCTGGCTTATATCTTTTCTATGTGACTATTTCTGCTTATAGTATTCTAAAGAACACGGAGAATGTAACCCAAGTAACATGAAGTTAATACAAGATAAAAAGTAGGAATTAAAAATGTTCAATTGATAATTAAATTATTTAAGATATTTCTTTCAATTACATTTTTGGGGCGTTCCCTGGCGTTATTCTTCAAAGGAAACTAAACGACTGGTGCAAAAAATGAAGCTGAAAAATGGATAGCAACATAATTCAGTAAATAAAGGGTTGAATAAAAGCACATTAAACACAAAACATTTATTCATTATATGATGATACAAGTATGTGCAGCGATAAGTTTAACAGAAAAAAGTATTACGTTTATGTCAACAGTCATTCTACGAAAATGAAAATTAAAAACGAATCTACATATGAAGAACTATTTCAAACAGCTACATTCTTAAATAATATTATTTACATGCATGAAACCTAAACAGTGATAATTTGCAAATCGATATACTGTAAAATACAAAAGTGAATTTGGTGTAAACTTTTCACCGCATGCAATTAAAGTTCGTCTGAGATATTTTAATAGCAAAAATAAACCAACACTATTCTTATCGTGGATTATATAATAAGTCATACATTATAGAATAAAATATCTGAGAAAACTCCAGCACTCTCTAATCTTATACAATCATCTCACAATTCTAATAAAGAATGGTGGACGATAAAAAAAATGTAAAAATTAAAAAGCCGATAGAGTTGAGTTGTCTTAAGGCCCATATTGGGATATAGGGTAATGAAAAGGCTGATCACAAGGCGAAGTTAGCGACACGGAAAGAGAATATTGATATTATTGTCCCCAAATCTAATGGCGTCTTAAAACAGGAATTAAGAGAAGAAATAAAGCTATAAATGATCTTACAGATGGTATATGTCCAAAAACCGAAGAGTAACTTTCGATTTTATTCCTAATTCAGAAATAAAAACAAGATACCATCCACTGATAATCCAAATTATATCTGAACATGGATGATTTCTTGCACATTTACAAAGATTTGGAAGAATGCGGGAAAATAAATGCATTTGTGGAGGAATCGGTATTGTTTAACATTATTTAATGGAATGCATTGAAATCTCGTTCAGAAAAAATCTGAAAATTAAAATGACTTAAGTACAGTACTGATAGTACCAGGTAATCTTAATATTCTGAAGAACATGATGTCAAAAATTGTCAGTTTTTTACCAACTGTTTGAGAATTTGAAGGTTTTAAGAAGTTTGCTGTCAAACAAAAATTTGAAGAAATATTTTAAATTTCGCAGATATTTTCTTTTAGTGATAACCTGCTCCTTGTTATAAAGGAAGCTGAGGAAAAAGGATAGTAATTGACCATTTTGTTTCCAATTCCCTCCTAGAGAATTTCAGTTTGACAAATGGGTCAGTGTAAGGATGGACTACAGTAGACCACAAGAAACCCATTCGATACTGCTACGTTCAGTGGTGGCGGGGTGGTCGGCTGCTCGCAAGGAGAAGCACACTTTACTCTTGAACCTTAATCCTCAATCACATTGGTGTTTAAAAGTACATAATATAAATATAATCAAATAATTTTTGAGTGCTATTGCTTAAATACAGTTAGATGCGTTGAATAAGTTAATTTCCATCTTCCCGTTTAATATACTCATATATTTCGGTATAAATATCCATTTTTTTAAACCTTTCAGAGCCATCCTGCTATTTTGAGACTAGAGAAAAATTAGTTTTTCTTGGACCGAATTTTTTTTTATTTGATATACATGGTTTCGTTTTCTTGAATCATAGGGCATTTATACACAAAATATTCTTACTAAAAAATTTTAACAGTTTTAAATTTTTTAATAAAGGAGTTTTGCAAGTACTTGTAAAAGAATAAAACACACATTGAAAATAAGATTTAAATTTCAAAGCCTACTGACTGACGAACTTTAAATGCAGTTTGCCGACGCATAAAATACTTCCAGGTTACAACATCAAAAGTGATACACCTTTAGAAAGCAAGTTTTCTGAGGGCCATTTTCCAAAATGCTCAAAGGCATAATATTATTTTAGAATATAATATTTCTGTATAGGTATACTATATCCTTTCTGAAAATTTACAGTCAAATTTGTAATGAAATATGAAATGATAACAGCATATATAATTGCACAGCAGAAATCATCTTTGTATTTTACAATTAAAAACATTCTCTGATTATTCACAAGGAACATTCTCGAAATGCATAAAAATGATTAAATCTTCTGTTATTCTGAACGATAATTTGAATAAAATTACATAAGTATGTTTCACAAAGGATGAATTTCAATTACTGATTAGATGATTTCAAGTATATTTAGTAAATATTTCCATAATCAAATATTTTGTACATTTAGATAATGTTGCATTCAAAACTTACTTATACACCATAGAAAACATCAACATTTCATAAACATTACAAGAGTTAACATGGTATTTTGCGATAAATGTAAAGATTTTAGATGAAGCAGAAAACAACAACCAAGATGCTTCTTGGTAATTGATATTGCAGAAGGTATGTTAATATCTCAAATAATTATTCTTTTACCTTAGATATCTAAATGGACCTGAAGTTATTATGGCAAATGTACAGTAGTATAAGTCTTACACATCGTGCATGATAAATGATAATAAAAAGAAATTATAAATAATGCTTTTTGAGCCAAATGCACATTTGAAATTTCTATTTACATGATTCAATTTAAATTTTAGCAGGAATGTTATTTTACATGAATTCCTAATTACATGATAAATCTGAAAGAGAGAGAGGGGAAGAAGAGTATTTCTAACTTATTCCCCATCTTTAATAGAAACGTGCAATTTGAAAATGTTTCAAACGAAGTTAGAGTTCAAGTCATCAGGAATGAAAAAAATGAAAAAATTTCCATCCTAATTCTTTGCAAAGAATAAAGTTTTGCAAAATAAATCGACTTTTTTATGCTGAAACATTCCTTTTCCTACGGATATATTTATATTTAATGACTTTTTTACAAGTGCATTTCCTTGAAATATCTAAAGAATCAGAAAATTAATGGAAACCTTTTTTAACATCATCAGTAACAATATTTTAAAATATGAGCAAAATTTTATAGAAAATAGTTATCAAGTCATTTTTTAAAACTGAACATTAATGTATCATAACAAAGATCATATACATTAAATGGTCATTAATAATTATTTGAATATATATATATATATATATATATATATATATAAGTCGAACCTTTTCTTTTAAACTTTTAAAAGTCATATTCTGTTAATATGAGCAATAAGAAGGTTACCAGACATATGCATTTATAAGTGTTTGTTTGTGTGCTTTTATGTGTGTATGTTTGAGCATTTGTATGTGTGTGTATGTTATGTGTATGTTTGTATACTTGTATGTGTGTGT
>JAPMOQ010058064.1:551308-579901 GCA_026543055.1 Argiope trifasciata
ATGTGTGTGTATGTTATGTGTATGTTTGTATACTTGTATGTGTGTGTGTGTATGTTATGTGCATGTTTGTGTATTTGCATGCATGTATATTTGTGTGTATGCATGTGTTTTTGTGTGTGCATATATTATTTCAATGCAATTATTAACTTTAATTCTCTCTCTCTTTTTTGACTGTCTTTTTTTCTGCTCAGTTTACGGGAGGACAGAATTGAAACATCAAAATCCATAAATTTATTTTTTGTGGTGTCCATACTGCAAAATTTAAAAACATGCATGAGTGTGTTTGAAGAAATTTTAATAGGATTCGAATTTTCAGGTTTAATAGAAACGATAAACACTTTTTCGTGCTTCCATAGAAAAAACTATTAATATATTCTTGTAAATCAGATGAGCAACCAGGGTATAAGCAGTTTGTCTGGTATGGTATTTGAATGCAACTTTTTTATAACAAATATGGGCATTAAAAAACACCAAATAAATAGATGAAGTATTCAGTTTCTTGCATTGTGATTTCTTACGTAGCTTTACACTTTACACAAAATGTTATAAAAATTCAAATACATTTTCACATCATAGTATTATTTATACATGCAATATCATATTACTATATCAATAAACGTGAGATTTTTCTCAGAAATATACATTATAATGGTACTAAAGTACACAGATTAAGTGAGTGAGTATCATTACGGAACATGCTTATCGTAATATTATCAAGCATATCCAAAACATCCAATGATACATCTTAATAATACATTTCCAAAATCCATGCAAGTATAGAAAAAGAAATTTTAATGTTACTTTAAAGTTTTCTAAACTCAGCAAACATTTATTAAACCATACGATAGTTTTAAAAATTTATATTACAATTGTATATATATTGCAAACCGGCCTCTTGAGAAACGTTGCGTTTCGTGTACTAAAAGTTTAAACAATCACAGACATTAATATCGATACAAATATCTGAACACATGGGTAAGCATTAGGCCTTATAGCACTTCAATGCGGTTTAAGAAGCATATATTATCAATACAACAGTGTAATACATCTACATTTATGAAAACTACAAAGATATTCACAGAACACAATCTTAAAATGCAAAATGTGAGTTTATAAGTAGCAGATTTATGAATATTTCACTACCTTGTCAGTATTTCTTCCCAACACCTTATTGTGTTGTTACACCTTAATATCATATGAGTAATCAGTGATACATAACTATTAAATTCCTGACAAAAATAAAAATCTAACTTTCTTAAAGTAAATCAAAAGAGTGAAAACGTTCACGTATTTTTAAAACATGCATTTGAAATAAATTACATTAATCTAAGGACATGTAAATAAATTAAAACTATTTACATTTTTAAAAAACCAACAGAGTTAATAAAAATTAGAAATTAAATTATTAATTTTCAGAAAGAAAGAGTGTTTATTTCTGAACTTTTTTTTATAAAATGAATATTGATATAAATGAGCTCATGTTTATGAAGAAAAAGTGATAAAAATTAAACATTGAAATACAATAAGAACTCTAAGACTATTGTTTTCCAAATACAATTCCTCTATAGTGTATTTAGTAAGAAACATGAATGAGAGTAATAAGTACTTTTACGGGCATATAAAGTGCGTCCTAAAATTACCACAGGATTTGAATTTGCCACCATTCGTGCAGCAAATTGTTGTTAATAATATTTTTTTAGAAAAGCCATTTGACAATTGATAGTTTTGGGATTGTAAAAGTGGAGTGTTACACCATAGAACAACGCGTCTTCAATGTTGAACAATATTTCAAAAATAAATAGCCTGGTGGCCACAGTTCAAAAATTTGAGAATTGACCTAATAGATCGTGTGATTTAACACCACTGGATTTGTTTTTATGCGATTATTTGAAGTCAAAGATCTATGCCAATAAGCTCACAATCACTCGTGCATTGGGGAGGAAATTCAACCACATTTATGCAATATGGTCATGGAATATTTTGACAGATGAGTACGTATGTGCCAGGAAAGCCATATAGGCCATTTTCCTTATGTGTTATTCCATATATATTACATCCTGTGAACTTTACAATTCAATAAAAAAAATAACAATTTAAAGAAAAAAATCTGTATTTTTTACTTAATTCAAATCTTGTGTTAATACATTGATTGATCGTGTAATGCTCCATTTTTACTAACCCTAAACTATCAACTGTCGAATAATTTACACCAACCAACACTTTACAGTTACCAACACTTTATTGCATGAATGGTGGCAAATTCAAATTTTGGGTTAATTTTGGGACACCCTTTAGAATGAGCACTGTATGAGTAAAGTGGTCAAAATTACTAAGATGAATTATTATCGAAAAATGGTGTTTATTTATATCCAATCGCTTAAAAAAACTTGGGTACATTATATAAATTTGAAAGAAATATCGATTATAAAAAATCTCATATAAAACACTAAAACACTTTATAATAATGGCATGGTTGCCTGACTAGGTCATTTCAACAAAAAAGACTAAGATTTTGAAAATTATCGATGCAATAAAGAAAGGCATAACTCTTATGTAAAACTATGTTGCAGTAAGACTATAATTGCCATAAAAATTCAAAATGAAAGTACCCTTATCACATGGACTTTCTGTAGTGGCGCACCAAGTCTCAAAAATGTGGATGGTTTTCTGAGTATGCCCTCAAATGTATGAAATAAGTCATAAAACATTCTACGGCATCACGCACGTCTGATGGCCATAGTTGCTAACAAGTAAATAACATTCTGCATTAATACATATTCTTATGTATAAGTGCCAAAATATGCATTTCTTTAAAATATTTCGAAAAATCGCATGTACCAGAACTTAAAATGAAATGCATCAAGTGACCGAAATTCAATTTTTATATCCTTCTGAATCTTATCATCATTAAGAGTAGAAGCATTTCATTTACAGAGCACTCAAATCTTGTTTTCAATGAATAAAATTTTATAAATATGTGAACCTTTGATGTATTAAAGTTGAAAATTTTCTACAATTTTTTTTCTTTCTTTGTTGTTAATATATATCTTTGAGTTTATAAAAGAAATAAAATAGCACTCTTTATTTTAATTAACTTTATGTCAAAACATTTAATGGTAAATATTAAATGTATTATAAAAGCATTGTTTTTGTTTTCGAATAAAAAACTATAGCAACTTTCATTTGTGTATAATTGAAGGAAATTTAAAATGGTTGAGCATTTCCATATACAAATTTAAAAACGGGACTGAATGTTAAATTAATCCCTACATCCAGGGTCCTGCCTTGGTCCCATGGTGATAAAAAAGATGATTCATTTACAAGTGAACTAGTGTAAAACAATCGCAATCTTGAAAACATATATGCTATAAAATGATCTTTCACATAAAAATGGTATGATACAGGCATGTACAGAAAAAATATTATTAACAGCTTAAAATATATCAAATAGTAAAGTTATCTCAAATTTTCATAAAAGAATATAAAATAAGTGCAGATTACTGCTCTTATATTCATAAGGTATAGTAAAGAATTCACAAATTAAATGATCTGAAATTTTAAAACAAATAAACATGGTTTTTAAATTCTTAATAGTAGTTGAAAATCATATTCCGATATAAATGTTTTGCTTTAAGCAGAGTTATAATACTTGTAAATGGGAATCGAATTTGTTGTTAAATAATATTCGAGCCCTTCGATATTATGAATTACAAGTTTATTTTTAATTATACATAGTTTTTATGATGTTTTAGAAAAATTAAAGAATCATCGAGACATTACATCGCCATGATTCGTTGCTCTCAAGAAAAAAAAAATTTTTTTTTTTTAGAGTTCACTTTAAAGTGAAAAAATTAAGAATTCATAAAACTCTTTGTTTCAGAAAAGGACTTGCATTTCTTTAGATAGAGCAAACAAAACTGTTATAACTTCCAAATACGGATAATATATTTAAATAATTGATACATAAATATATAACCACATGAAAAACAGCAAAGTCATGGGATTGGCCTGCATTATCACCCGATCTTTATCCCAAAGAATATACTTGGAATGCGTGGGAAAAGCATAGAGCTCAATCCTCCACCACTTAGTAAAGAAAATTTTTTTGTGAGATAAAACAGGAGTGTTTGAATCTACCCACAATTTCTGCAGAATTATCTGGGCAAGAATATGCGCAACTGATACTAGTGTTATGCGTTAGAACTTCGAAAGATGGACAGATACCTTGGTAGGGTTTCAAAAAAGATTCTGTATTTTTATTTTCAGGTCATTTTGTTTATGCTGCTAAAAATCATATTTTTGACACAGTATCTGCTACTGTTTCTATTTTTTTCAATACATTCTATTACTTTTTTGGTTGTTTACTTTATACTTAAGCCTTTAACAATTTGGAGCAGTTTCAGAGTAACTTTTTCCCAAAAATGCTACCAACCTTTAATTTTTGACATCTGTGTACATAATGAAAGTAAGTGTTCTTTATGAATAAGTACTTTTAATCTTAATTCATGAATGATACTTTCATTATGTATGTAAGGAATGATAATAAACGCTTTGTAATTTAATGGGGAAGTTGTGGTGATAGTTCCTTATGAAAAAGTGGTGACAAATGCTTTGTAATTAAACCACAATGGTTCGAAACGAGTGAATTTCTTGTAATATGTAACTTATGTTTTGTTAAAAGCAAACAACTTTTATAACAGATGCAAATCGAGTTGCTCTTTATTTACAAGGATATTGGGCTCACATTAAAAGCAAAACGATCGATTTGTGCGTTCTGAATCTTACAAAAGTACTGTGAAGTCAGATATTTCGATGTGTATGTTCTTCGCTGCGGTTATTTTTCAAGTGAATTAATTTTGTATTCAACATGACATGAAAGAAACAGCAGAGTTATCGAATGTAAACATTGTGACTGAAAAATGATTAATGGCTTGAGATATTTTCGAAAATAATTTTGCTGTCAATGCAGATGCATGTTAAAACGTATTTTCAACCATGCGCAACATTTCGTGCGTTTTCGTGCACAGAAAGGTTTCATAAATAAGAGCATTTCTTAAAACGTTTAAAAAAAATTTCAATTTTTCCACGATTAAAATTAAAATTAAATTACTGCATTTGATTATTCATGTAGAAGTTTAATTAGAGAATACTGTAACAATACTGTTTCGTCCCAAATAAAACGAATTCAAAAGCTTTCAAAATATAATTTCTGTTTCGTATTTTTGATTTGAACATCGACAGAATATTAAAAACTCAAATAAATCCTGCATCTATGCTAGTTATAAAATAAACTATATGAACAAAATGAAACAAAAGTAACGGTAAATCCGATACAGAAAAATAATGGTAAATTATTTAAATTTGATTTTTTTTTTAAATTACAAATCTAATGCTTTAGGCATAAATTCGTAGAAAATAACTTTTTTAAAGGAAACAAACTTGATGCAAAATAGGTAGACTCAAAGAAGAAAACTAAGCCATTTCTTGAATGTAAGGCGATCCTCTTTCCTTCTTTGCTGCAGTCACCAGTATAGAAGCTGATTGAAACACAGGATCCAAAATTGCTCGGACTGCCCCTCCCCAGACCTGAAAGAAGTTAAAATTGTAAAATTTTTTAATAGTTCTTTAACGCAAAATATTTTTGAAAGATAACTATTCAGAGAATCCAATTTAATAATGAATTAACGATAATTTCCAAAGCGCTTTCGATAGAAATCAGCCCATACTTAAAATAAATTAAAATTTAGAATTCTCGTAAAACTACTACAATGAAAGTACAGTTTGGAAAAAGAAATATACTGGGTGTTCAGTTTAATAGTAACTCAACAGCTAATTTCTAAAGCGCTAGAAATAGATCTATACTTTTCAATGAAAAAGAAATAGTTTAAATGATGCAAAGAATTATGCTGTATTTCTGTTTCAGAATAAGCCTATACTTCTCATTAAGAAAATACAAATTATACAAAGAATTATGCTTTATTTTGGTTTCAAGGTAGACATATACTTCCCATTGAAAAAAAAGGCTTTAAATGCTAAAATTAGTTATGATTTATTTCTGTTTCAGGATAAACCTATACTTCTAATTGAAAAAAAATGCTTTGAATAATGCAAGGAATTATACTTTATTTCCGCTTCAAGACAATAAATGAACTGCTGAGAAGATTATTAAATCTAAGTTTTTATACAACCCCCTGGTTTTATCAGTTCTATTTGTTAAATTACTAATGACGTTCTAAAAGTGAAAACTGAAAAAAAGTTTCACTCTTTTACAACTGAAAAAGTAATGAAGTGTTGCATTTTCTTATTTCAAGTCATTCAATGACTTTTGGTAATTGATAAGCGGATTTTCCTTAAAACGGGCGAACAAGTAGTGATATTCAATCTTGATAGTCCCGACAATTTTAGTTTCAGAAGAACATAACTTTTTTTGTTTAAGGTTTTAGAAATATATAAATATTTTGCTAAATATGTTGAAGTATGCTATTTATAAAATAAGAGGGATGTATAAAAATTTAGACAGTGCGACTTTTTTCAGCAAGAAAATTTATAAATTTAAACAGCACAAACATAATTCTTTATATCGTTTCCAATATTTTGTCAACTGGAAGTCTAAGCCTATCTCTTAACGTTTAAGAATTTAACTGTAACGACACAACTAGAGGGGACATCCCTTATATTAATGTAAAGCATAAAAAAGCACTTAAGTAATCTAATACCAGCTGGTTTACTAGCCACTTATTCATTTAATTGCAACTGAAAATAGAAATATCTTGTTGAATAAGTTGTTTCAAAATCACTGAAAAGACACGCGGAGAGATTAAAGAGTGTTATCTTACAGTTAATATCAATATTCAACGTAATTTATTTATTACTCAATTAATAAGATAAAATCATACTAATATATAATCCTCTCATCACAATTTTGATCGTTGTGAAATCCGTAGTTGTATAATTTTCTTTGTTCTATAAAATTTCATATTCAGAAAATTCCTTGTTAAGTATGTTTATTCAAACATGGTTCAAATGTCGAAAAATTCTTAGGAAAATTAACAGAAACTTAATGGCAGGCAATGATATATGAATATAATAAACATAATAATGGTTTAAAAACTACACGGCTTAATGATATCTATGTTCATGCTATACCTGAAATCTCTTTTGCGACAGTTATGTTTATTTTTTTCAAAAGTATATTTTGTGTCTGAAACAATGCATATATTAGATATTAGCAACCGATTTAATCACTGCCGACTGCATTAAAGCTTGCATTTGAAGGAGTTCACTTTATTGTGTTCAAGTATGTTGCATGCATTTATTAATCATCTGTTACAAGCAGTATTTGTAAAACAACAAAAAACAAATAATTTAACTGTAATAATAATAACTTAATTTAACTGCAAATTAAGCTTTTATTAATTATATTCGAACTACATCACTTGTAAAACATCTTATTTATAAAATATCAAAAAATTAACTTGTCATTTAAATGTCAATTAAACTATTACTAATTATATTCAAGCTATATATACAAACAACATCATCTATTACAAGCCTTATTTATAAAATATCAAAAAATAAGCATGTTATTTAGATGCAAAATAAACTTCAATTAATAATATTTAAAGCCCATTTACAAGCCACAAGGATATGGAATTTCATATTTTAAATGTCATGGATAAAACATACTTAAAATTATCTCTTATTAATTAAATAATTCAAATAACGTTTGAAATTTTGTAGCTAAAGGAGTATAAATAAACTGAGAAATAATGTCCTTACTCTTATTACAACATGGAGCAGAACTTCAACCACTTTCATTGCCGGGGTGATTAGCCAGACACTGACCAAGGCGAGCAGGGAAAATACTAAACCCCACAGGAGGCCGCAGGGGACGGCAAAAACAGCAGCCAGAACTCGATAAGCCCACAATTTCGTTCCCGCAAAAAGGACGTAAGCGAACCTCCAAACTTGATCAAAACTCTGGTTGACACGAGGTTCAGCCAGAACTTCCTCAAAGGAAACCTGAAAGAATACGGGGGGAAAAAACGTTTTAAAGCAAAGACTACGTTGTATTTTTTATAGCGACATAAAAAGCAAAATTTTTTTAAATATATTAAAATATTTTTTTCTTTGGAAAACCTTCCAAAGAGTTTTATCGTGTGAAATAAAGTATATCATGCCCTTCCTTACAGTAAAATGTGTCTTTTTATCTAAGTTTTTTTTTAATAATGTAAGTCTGATATTGAAACTTAATGGATCTTAAACTTTTATGTTTAATAATTCGAAGTGATTCCGTACTACAAAAAATAACCACCCTCCTAAATTTGAATGGTTGCTTATCTTCCTGTAGAAGTCTTTAAATTCTCTTCTAGTATAGATCACGCAATGTTTATATCAAAACATGATGCTGACAATGATTTTTGTTTCTTTGTGGAATTCTAGAGTCCTATGTGAAATTAAGTATGTTATTCCCTGCCTTACAGTGATATATGTTCTTTTTTTTTTTTCTTTATTTAGGCTTTATTCAGTGTAACATTGAAATTAAAAGTCAACAGTCGCTACATTGCTACACTTTAATAATCTAAAATGATTCCACACTCCAAAAAGTAACCACCCTCCTAAATTTGAATAACGGGTCATTACACATCTCAAAGACTTATCTTCCCTTAGAAATTAAATTCTCTTCTTGTATGCATCACGCGATGTCTACCAATAAACATGATGCTGAATATGAAAAATGTCATTTAAAATATTGTTGAGCGTCTATGAACCACGGGGGCTTGTAAATGGTATAAATAGAGAGGAACCAACTAATGCTCAGAAAAATCGATGATCGTGTGTGCATTACAATGTTTGATTGTTCTATCGATCATGCAGGGCGTATCGAAAATGACTAAGTGTATTTGCAATACCTCATTCAGGCTTTACAAACCACGGAGGAGGGGGGGGGGGTTACTGTCAAATGGATACAGAAGAAATGCTATGTTTGAAGAAAAATAGATAAGAATACTTTGCATAAATTCTGTGTACTTCTTTTCACATTTATCATCTTCGGTATCTGCTTTTTTCGCTCTAAGTTAGAAAATAGACGTACGTAAATCATTAAAAATCGTAATTCCTGGGCTGAATCCTGTATCAGCATCCTTATTTTGGAATTGTTTTGCTTGTTATGAAATGTTATAAAATACGACGTACTTAATAAATAGTGTAAATAAATACGTTTGAAACATAGAGTGAAAATGCATAAAAAATGCTTCGAGGATATTTATCTACAGTTGTATCTAGTAATTAAGGAATGAATAGATCGATCATCAGTATCTATTTGTGCACAATTATCAGATGTATACGAAACTTGCTATCCTCTCTTTTTCGATTATAATTTCAATAACCAATGTTTATTCCTTCACTGCGATCAGTGATTAATAACGAGAGAAATTCTGCTGTAAAAATTAAGTATTTATCACGTATGCCTTTGCACTATAATATGCATGACCATGCTCAATGATTCATCTACGCCTGCTTCATTATCGATCAAAATTGTTTGAAAAATGGAGCATATGGATATCGTCCATGCATCACAATGCACCTAGTAATAAAACTACATTACTTATTATAATTAGCACCATAGTATGTAATGTAGTTTTTTTTTTATTTGCTTGGATTAATATAGCAATAGTCAAACTGCAATCGATCTTTGCATTTTGACCAATTATTATCTTGCTGTTTCCTGTAAATCGCGATAAAAAGAATCAGTCAGTGATTTCATACAGAAAAAGTAAAAAATAGCCTGAGACTGGCAGATTCATACGTAAATTATTTCATATGGATCGGACAGAGAAATTTTTTCCCATTGAAACAAATTATAGATTAATATTAGTCGCTCTTTTTTTTCCAGTTTATAAGATTTGCTTTCTTAGAATAACGTACTTAAAAGTGGGGTTTTGGTAATTTTCATAGAACTTAGTTGCATAAAGGAATCATATACTGTTTGTAGATAAATATAGATAAAGCAAATAAATTTAAAATTCTTTTCCTATTACGGCTTATGTAAATCACATTGTTGATATTTAAGACTGTGTATTTTTGGGAGGAAAAGTTAAAGAAAATCAGTAAGATCCATCAAATAAATTATGTTAAAAATCCCAAATAATTTAAATAATAAATTATTTTATTTTACTTACGTTTATGTGAGCATCTACATGAGGCGTATTTTGCTAATAAAATTACTCCGTATAGTTTTGTAGATTTTTCCATTATAGGGATATAGAAATGCGCTTAAATAATAATATTCCAATTCTCTCCATACACGATTCTAGCATGTGTATGTAGAGAATTAATAGTTAATGTCAACTTTTGAAAATTCATACATACATACATTTATATATATGCGTGTTTATATATATATGTGTGTGTGTGTGTAAATATATATATATATATATATATATATATATATATATTCCCGAAAAGCATGCACCGAAGTAAAAAATAATGTTTTTACCTTATCTTTTCTTTGTCTCCTGCATTTACTAGTTTATTAACATTAAGGTAGCAAATTGCTATTTTTACTTACGTTAATGTGATCATTGATATGAAGTGAATCTCTGTCCAACAAGTTCATGTTCCTCGTAAAGCTGTCAATGCAGGTGAGAGGGCGCAGTCTCCGACCCCCTGTTTCCCCAGATTCAGCGATGTCCTTGCTGCTGGATCCTTTCTGTAAGGTGGATTCTGCTCCCTCGGTTCTCTCCCGCTCGGGGGTTCCCCTAGGAGCATCCCCAACACCACTCACGGTCTCCAACAGAGGTTGGGCAGATTCAGTGACATTGGTCTGGGAGCCTTTCAAGGATGTTTTATCTCTTCCACTATCCATGATTCACAAACAATTTGGAATGTAAATCTAAATAATCAAAACGAATATTGGATAAGGGAAATTTATAGCTTTATTTCGAACTTTAATTAAAAATTATATATGCATATTCAAAAACACATCCAGTTCGATGATGTCATCAGGTTTGGATTATTAAATAAGCAAAGTAGCGAATTGTCTAGGGAGCCCCGTAACTTCAGGAGACCCCGTAGCTTCGAAATATTATGCGTCATTTTCAGAGAAATTTAATTTTGCGCTTATATTTAGTTTACAAAGATCGTGCACTCCAATATATTCAGATTAAAATCAGATAACGTTTAACGATGCTGTTAATTGGTTCTCTTTTTTATATTTCATATTACATTACTTTAAAATTCTAAAAAGTAAATTGATTCATGATTTTTTAAAATTCCTGATCCTATACTTAAATAGCATTTAGAATACGTTTAAAAGCCTTTTTCTGGCATTCTTGAAAATCATCTGCAATATATTGTTTTACTATTTCAATTTGTCAAAATTTGCTATTTAGAACTGCTTATGTGAAAATTAAATTAAAATCAATAAAAAAATTACGATTAAATCAGGGAAAAGAGAAAAGGGCCCCAATAATGAACCCTTGGGAGCTTAATCCGTCCCCGGTTACCATATGGCATCATCGGAGTAATTTGCAATTAATAATCAGTCTTATTACCCTTACACTTATATTACAGTTAAATGATTCTAATGTAAAATTAAATTGATTGATATATTATTATTAATACTTAAAAATGGTCAAACTGATACATAAATCACATTGGATCTAGGAACATTTCAAATAACCTATGAACTTTTAGCTCAACCAAGTAGATAAAAACTCTCCGAAAACAGAATGTATCCTCTAATTAGATAGTAGATTTTTAAAAAACTGAGTTCCCAAGATTTAAATAGAGACAATGATATTTTTAATTGATCCTAAATTTAAAAAAAATCCACTCATCTTTTTTTCCAATTATTTCTTAAAGTTTCAGTCCTATTCATAAATGTTTAAGTATCTTGTACAGATTCTAGATCAAGAATTTTTCATTGCTAATTTCTGGAAGAAATATTTATTGTATTTTGAAGCACTGATACTCATTTTTAAAAATAATTTTGAACTATAAAGATACAATACTGAATTTTTCTGTAAAGCTGTTTTCTTTATATATAAATAAATAAAAACTTCTCATATATTTACAGTACTTAATTTTTATTTATGATTCCAGTTTTGATAAAGAAATTAGAGAAAAAATTATTCCTTAGCAAGAATTATCTATCTCATTTTTAAAACATTTGACAAAATGAAAAAAAATAATATCGCAATCAACAATATTTCTATTTATCACATTTGATATAAATACGAAACTGTATGTACGCACTAGGTGGGAGAAAAAAACACAAATATTTGTTATTGGTTGCGAAGAATTCAGTGTTTTTTCCTCTCTTGCAAATTTTGGAAAATTAATATAGGTGTACCTCTTGATAAGCGACAAATTTTTATATTTAATCCAACGTTAAATTAAGAAAAATACCATTATCTTCAGATTTGTAAATATTCTAAAGGTTCAATTAAATAGATACTTTAGAAGAAAGAGACATAAGGAATAATTTGAAGCTGTTTTTGAAGGGAATAATTTCGAATCTCTTACTAGAAGGAATTAATCAGTAATACTTCTTTTAATAAGGGAAATTAAAATCTGAAATCTTAAGGAATAATAACTATCTTAGGGAATAAAAAGGAATAATTTGAAATGATACTATTTTTCTTCTGATTCATGTATTTTAAATACCTTGAAACATTTTTATTTCTTCCTTACACGCCGCTTCAGTGACAGTAACACAAAGCTGTTGTTGAAAACAGTACTTCTTAAACTGCGAGTTGTATCCTTAGTTGGATACAAAAAGGAATACAATAAGATCATGAAAATTCTAAATGGCTTAATCTTCTTTCAGATTCTTCAACATTTACAAACAAAAAGATTTTTTAGAAAATCAACTTTAATTAGGATAGTTCATTAAAATTCACTTAATAATTAATCTGAAGTATTTTTAATAAAGCTCTATTTCTACACTTTCCAGTTTTGATGCATTGGCAAAAATTTTCAGGTTTTTATTTTTAATATTACAAATGATATTTTTTTTTTCAAAACTAGATTTCCCATTCAAATTTTATTGCCCAAGTTAGCAACTAGCAGCACATTTCTATCAAAGCTAATATAAAGAAATAACCTACCTCAAAAAAGTACGAACAAACGTCGAACGTTACGTATTGCTGATGAATAAATGACTTCCAGCTGCACCAGACAACTGTTAAAAACGAGGCCATGCTTCGCACAACCGTAGTATTGTATTTTGATTACTAAAGGCGCAATCAATATCCACTTCAAATAAGCTCTGAAGTGGATGAAGTACGTTGTAAGCCCCTATTCATTCATACTAAACAGAGAATGAATCCGCGTAAACACGAGAACTCGTGCACTTAACTTCTGGTTGCATTTATTTCTATTTTAAATTTATTTTATTTAATGCAAAAGATTATTTATTTTTTTATTGATTGAATTGAGATAGGCATTATGATAGAAGTTGCGTGATAACGCGAACCACTAATAAGATTGTTTGAATGCAGGAAAAAAATACTGATTTGATTTGCTATCTGTATGATTTTACAAGTTTAACTTGTTAATTAGAAATTAACTTTTTGTGTAACAATTGTCGGCTTCAAAATATTTTTATTTTATTCACACTTCCTGCAGTGCATTTTTTACTGTCTGTCATCTCATTACCTCATAACTAAGCTGAATAAACAGTAATTATTGTGACTGGTTGTTATGCTCATTAACTATCCAGCTTTTGCTAAGAGGACAACAAAAGTTCAAAAAAATTTCAGACTGTTGGTAAGAGGCTAGACATTTTTTCCGAAATTTCTTTTAATGTTTTTAAAATCTTCAAAGTATTGTAATATTTTGTTAAAATCATCATTATTCATAATGAGTTTTCTTCTAATTTCTTTGAATTCGTGATTTCTGCCATGTAGTGCTGAACCGACATAGACACCCTACATAGACAGCTGTTGTCTTTCATCCTCCAGAATCTGTAGAAGTTTTTAGGAAATCTTCCATTTCCTAATGCAATTTGATCTAGCATTTTTATATTTTAATTATAAAATTACTCTTATAATTTTTGGTTCCTGTATAAATTCATATGTGTATGCGTCCTTTGCACGACAACGGGGTGTTCCGGTAGGTCGTCTAGAATAACTGGTCAGGCAAATATAAACAAGTACAGAAGAACATTGAGTCCGAAACACCAAGATGGCGGCACTACAAGGGGTTATTGTCAATTAATTAAGCAAAACAAAAAGATACAGCAGATAAATTTAGAACACAGATTTAATTGTATACAAATTTGCAATTACACAGTAATTCAATTATATTATTAAATTGTTGTATCCTGTATTACACATACCATAACTACAATGAAGACGCATTGTCAACTACAAAACTTTGAAATTTCAATTATTCAAAAAACTTTATCGTCTGAAATAATACATGTTTTTCATGTTGTTATTCATACAGCCACGTTATAGTGTTATTGTAAAATTTTGCATCATTGATTTTGTGCTGTACGTTTTATGTGGTGTATCCTTGTGTTTCAATTAATTCTCTGAAGAGTCCCTGTAGTGCCGGGCTTTGTACTATCAAATCCATTCTCTGTTGCAAAAATGACTGTATACTTGACTTTATTTTAAAGTTTTTAAACGATCTTACCGACGCTTATATAATATAATAACTGTTAAAAGTATAGCAGAAATTTAAATATAACAAAATAAACTGTACAAATATAGAATGGTGGTAATATTTACAACCTACAAATCGAATATTTTGATATTTTTGTTTGAATATTATGTTATTGTGAACACTACGCATCACTGAAATTTGGTAGTAATTGCTTAATATTGATAATTCCTCAAGAATATTTTTGAAAGTAAAAGAAGAAAATTTATTTAAAAAAAGATTAATTTCTAATTAATATAAATTGATAAGAATATATTTTTTCTTATTGTCTAAATATAATACGCCTATCTAAGTTACGACAGATACAGAGTTTTGAGAAAAATAAAGAAAAAACAAACAAAAAGTTATTTACTATTATATGTACCGAAGTATTTCACAAAACTGAAAGATATAACATCGAATTATTTTAAAATGTCACTGTAAACTTTATAATATAAAATGTTGATACTTTGTGAAGCATATCCTTCCATGCAACATGCATGTATGATGCACAAATAAGTTGGTATTAAATTCAATAGATATTTTGCGGTAATAAATCAAAATTTAATAAACAGTATACTCTTCAACGCAAAAGTAGATAATGTGATCTGATATTTTAACATATAATGTCAGAATTATATGAAGAATTATATCTTGCAACCCTTAATTCAAGAAAATGTTTTGAAGTTTATAAGCAGTGATGTATTGGTCAATAAATGAAAAAAAATATATATCCATTAGACCATCATATTTAATGATGAAAAATGCTACAAAACAATCATAAATATTGAAATTATATTTTTACTTTGTTTCGCGAACTGAACCATTGACCACACTTTGGTGGGTGGTGGAATGGGGAACGCCTCATAGCAACGCGTCTTAGCAACAGCTTTAGCGATTCCCACTTTCGTTGAGTTGTCGACAATTCAAATGCACTGTTAATGAATTTCCGATAACAAAGTCAAATGGCTTGATTATTAAAAGTATGACTTCTTCAAAACTTTTCCAATAAAAGGCAAGCAGCACATTGATTCGTACCATTTCTTTTCAGATGATAATTAACTATATTACTTTCACTAGTTACCTTATTTCAAATGTGACATTACACTCTTTGTGATAACTCTGTCACTGAATATTTAATGAAGTCCAGCCCACAAAATCGATGACTGTCCTACGAGGAACGCATTTTACCTTATCATTTTCAAAACGCCCATGGGAAGAACCGAGTACTCTTTCTAGATCACTTCTACATCTAGTGAAAATGAAAAAAGATATTTTATAGATATTTTTTATGATATAAAAATGAATGAATTCAATATACTTTATATTGTCGGAAATAATTTGAGATACAACGTTAAATAATAAAATATCAGTAAGAGACTTGGTGTGTTTATGTTTCAAACACATCGAAAATTTAAACAAAAAATCAGACTGTAGTAAAGTTGGTCCTAAAATAAACCAAATATAGTCAAACTGTGTTAGCAATGAGAATGTTAGAGCGATTATTCCACGATAAATGATGTAATAATTGTTTCTTTGCGTCTTATGCCTATATTAAGTTTCAGTTCAGTTAAACAGTTTTCGCTTTAAAAATAAAATTTTACCACACACAACATAAATTTTTGGTATTTATCGTTAAATCATATTCAAATTTAGTAAATACTTGTATTTATATCGAAATATTTTTATTTCGATTAAAAAAAGCATTATCTCCTGCATTTCATTACATTAATAAGATTGTACTTATATACATATTTTTTATTTTCCATGGTTTATAATATTTCTCAAATAGAATTCTAGATAATTCAATCGTTGTGAAATTAATTTATAGCTAAATTAATATATTAACTGATAGTTGAAATCTCTAAAGACATTACAATATTTCATTGTCATCAGGAGCCAATAGCTGTAGAAAATTTCAGAAACCTTGTATTTGAAAAAACTCAGCAAAATTTATAACAAATTTGTATCCTTACAAACGAGAAACACAGTTAATTAAGTAAACAGCTTTTTAAAAAAAAGAGAATTATGTTAGAAAAGAGTGAATTTATTTAATAATAAAAGAGTAATAGCATATGATATGATCAAAATGGATGGAATATTCTCACTTTTAAATGAATTGTGAAAATTATGTATATTTAGCTTATGTTTACCAAGATTTCATATTTTCTAATATTATATAATATATATTTAGCTTATATATAGCCATAAGCCAAAGTTGAGTTCTAAAACACGTTTTGTTGCTCTGAAGTATTTTTTACAGATAATCTGTAGTTAATTACTTTAAATTAGAGATAAGATTCAAAATTATCTACCGATTTCTAAATCAAGTTTTAAGTTACAATTTAAATGCTGAAACGTGCTTTTTTCATTAATTATTATTTCTGCATATCTTTTTACAAATGTAAAAAGTGTGTCTAAAATCTAATAGATATTCAAAAAGTTATAACTTCACAACGGGCGTGACTCTTTTACATGAATGAGTTTATATAATTCACTTGAAATTTTCTTGTGATCTATTGATAATAATTATATTTTTAATTATAGTAAAAATATACCAACTGATTTAAAAATACGACCTAAAGAGAGTTTTTTTCCCCCAAAAAAGTAGAATCAGGAGTAGGAAATAATTTAGATGTCATACCAGATTCCATCTATTTTCAAATGTTCCCTTCAACAAAAAAATGCGATCTTAGTGCCCTTGCACCAGTGAGAGACTTTTTTATAATCGAAGAGCCTCGTTAAATTCACTATCTCCTCTCCCCGCAGTAGTAGCACAATTATCAAATTTCAGGCGGGAAGAACACTTCATTCCGTGTATGACACATTTAAAAAAACGAGGCTGAGTCAACCATCCAGAAAACAGGCAGCTGGTATATTCGGGAGATATTAATAAAAATAAGCACCACAAAGTAGGAATAATGGTTTTTTTTTCTGCGTTCATGAGCAATAGAAAACTTCCTGAAAGTTGGCAAACGTAGCTTGTTTATACTTTAGACACTCTTTTTGTCAAAAAGTGCTAGCGTGGCTCATTAAGGCTTTCAGTCTAATTCCATTTGAAGGGCTTGAAGAGTAGCATTGGTAATATCTTCATCTCTTTCATTATGGATGAAACGCAAAGTTACATATGTTCCTAAAAAGGCTGCTAACAATTTTTTCAAATCAATGTTTTTCAAAGTGTAGCTGTTCCCCAATCCTAGTGGCCAAGTGGGGTAATAGTATTTACAGTACCATCTTTAATTTTTTTAAGAAAAAGATTTTTTATCCCCTTAATTTGCATTTTGATGAGTGCTTGTATATTATACGCAGCTCCTTTTTATCATTTGCCAATGTCTAATCTTCTTCTTCCTTATTTGTTTTCCAGCTTTGAAATCGAAATGAATTTATTCGGATGTAAAAGACCTCGTGAAAGACCGTCCTTCCCCCCCCCTCGTTCCTTCCAAGAAGGATCATTGCTAGAAAACATTTGAAAGGCTTCATTGCAGACTGCATTCAGAAGAATTTTTTAGATGCTCTGATAGAAAATAAAAATAATTAGCAGTTTGTTGGAAAAGCACAGATTTATATTTATCGGAGTCAGCTGCAGCAATTTATGAGTAAAACATGCTAGTGAGGATCCTTATAAAATGAATAATTAGATTTTAAAAAATTCCACAACATATTACGCACCCCACTCCCTGTCCTTCCTTCCAAGAACTGCTAGTAAACGCTTGAGAAGCTTCATTGTAGATTGCATTCTAAAGAAATTCTTAGATGTACTTATCTATAAAAATAAAAAGGAATGTTTGTGTGTATGTCTTTTATGCGCTACGCTGCTGCTCATCCGATTGCGACGAAACTTTGAGTACTTATTACTTACACTTATTTGTTTCTGCTGAAGATGAAAAAACAAAAAAATATTGCAAACTCCAAAGTCTTGAATAATAAAGTTAAAAAAATAGAATTAGTATTATTTACACTTCTCTTTTATCACTCAATTTCAATGAATCATTCCTAATTGAACAAGACAATTACTTTAAATTCCAAACGATATTTCCAAGATTATTTCTTCTGGGCACTGGGTACCAGGTAGTTGAGAATAAAAACAGTTTTAAGCTAGTAGAAAATCTGAGAAAGCTGAAAAAGTGCAGATTTCTGCTAATCAGAATCAGCATCTGCGATTTACGGGTGAAACACGTTAAGAAAAAAATATAGCATTAAGCGGCATAGTTCAAATGCACAATCAAATGAATTAGCAGTACTTAAGCATACAAATTTCATAAGATAAATAATGATATAAAAAAATTCCCCTCAATATTAACTTTAGCTTTACTATAGGTAATTCCAAAACGAACAGTTAATATTTTAATGTTAAAGAGAAGCCTAAGTATTATTATACACTTACGAAAGAAGTAGCTCTCGTACTAAACAGAGAAAGAGATGAGAATAACTTGCATTTTGTAGTAGAGAATGATGATCATGGAAAATTTATCGGGTTGTCTGAAATCATTGATTTATTTTACTAACGGAATATTCATCAAAACATTATTTTTGAAAATTCAGATAAAGTTTTAATAGATTAGGATAAAACTTGTTCCCTCTACGTCAAAACATCTTTCTTCAAATTAATTACAAATATTTTTAGCGCACGTTTAATACTATATTTAACAATATTTTTCCTTGAAATACAACAATTTTTATGAAGAATTAAGAAATTTTTAAGTATGATGTTTGATTTTTTTTAATTAAATGATATGGCTGTAACTATTTTCATCTATTATTTGATGATTTCTTTTGAATTTATATCGTACTCTTTTATTATTTATTATAAAAACTGTAAAGTTATATTTAGAATTTTTAAACTACATACATGAAAACAAAAGACTAAGTTTTCATTTCCCAGGCAGATATTTGAAACATTTATTCGAATATACGATGAAAAATAAATTAACTGCTTGTTCAGCTGACGTCACGCATTTATATTAAGAATAGTTTCTTTCATTTGCTCCCTAAATCGTTCTTTTTATTGACTCTAACGTCACAATCCATTTCATGTCTCAAAAAAGGGAGTAATTCATAATTGTGCGTGATTTATTTGTGATTTTACATCTGGCACTGATTATATATCACACAATATATTGACCCCAAGAGAAGGGTCAATATATTGAGAGCGGCAAATAATTTTAGCCTTCTCTTTTCAGATTTTCTATTTTTTAAAAAAATCAAAAGTTAACTAAAAACGTACGTATTTGTAATTTACGTAAACGTAGCCCTTATTTAAGGGACTCTCTTTTTAACAACGGCTCTCACAAAAATTTTGCTTTTTTTTTTCTCCGAAATGCTATTCAAGAAAAAACATTTAGTTAGGAATTAGTTAAAAAAAAGTTTCTGAACTTTTAAATTTTATAAGTTTTTAAAATGAAGCAAGATAAAAGGAATAATCACAGTTCTTGTGTCCGGAAAAACAAGACACTTTTTAAAAATGCGTTTCAAGAAAAGAGATTTAGTCAAATTTTGGCAACCCACATAAGCAAACATCTAGCAGTGGAATTCACTGATAACAAATTATTACTAAACAGATTAGATTAGCAAGAAGAAAATAGAAGTCAGACTCTTCGACAGGAATGAAAATATGAACCTTAGTGAATTTTAAAGTAGATTAAAACATTTTGTCAGCTGTGTGGGCTAAGCATGCTGTGAACATAAACGGCTGAGAAATATTTTTGACACTCGATTATTTTAGAAAAAATTAAAACACAGTACGAAAATTGTATCTTTAAATCAATGAAATAGTGAAAACAAACCATCTAATTCTAGCTTTAAGTTGTCTAGAAGAAAAAAATAGTTCACTTTGCATATAATCTTCATCTTGAATGATCTTATAATATTCTTCATTTATAATCTTCACATGAACAGGTTTATCAAGATTTAAAAATTAGATAAGTACATCTCATTAATATTTTTTCAAAGTCTTGTAAGTAACAAAATTAAATAGTTTGCATATTTGGTGTATTTCATGTTGTGAGAATGTTTCATAGTATAAAAGATATTATTATTATAACAAAAAGTAATTTCATAATTTACGAAAAATAATAACAAGGTTTCTAAGAATTGGGAGCATAATTTCTTCATACTTTATGTTGCAAAGTTATCTTCGTCATATTCTGTTAATATCTGAACACTTTAAAGCCCTTATACGTATAAATTAAAACCTTGAGCAAAAATTCCTGTCTGTTCTTCCGAATTCAAAGATTAACTTCTTCTGTTCTTTTTTTTTCTTCTTCTTTTTTTTATTTGATTTAACACATTATCAGAAAATTTACACAAAGGTATCTAGATATAAATTACATTTCAAATTTTTAAGTTTAGTTTATAAACTGATGAAATCATTTTTTAAAATTGCGGTATAATTTTATTAGAAAAATTTTGTTAAAAAATATTTACACTACGCATTTTTATACTAATAGTCTAATTGAAACACTAAATCAGGGAGTAAAGATTATTAATTTCTGAAAGGCTTTAAATAGAGATATCAATACCGAGATATCAAGATTATTGGACATTCAAAACTATCCCTTTATATATTTCAGCGAGGTACAATGAAATTGGAACAAAATAAAAAAAGAGAAATTTTGTATTTTGATATCATTTATATTAGTTAAAATTATATTTATAGCATTTTTATTTATTTCTCATTTTTATTTATTTCTTATTGTTATATATATTTATTATATATATTTTTATTTTTCTCACAGGTAATTTACATATATTTTTAATTTTCTAAAACAATCTTTTCGTGTATCTGTCCGTAAGTTCAGAAATATGTTATAACATGTGGGTAGTGCAGATCCAACTGCGCATAGCAACAGCAGCTAAAATGGTATTTATAGTTATAAGTAATCAATTTTGACTAATTTTTTTCTTTTAAATCCATAATTCATTATAATTTAATTAAAAAATCTGAATTCACTTCATTTCCCTTCTAAAAATCTCTGTTGCTATGGCACAATAAATCAGTGATGCTCGGATTTTTTTTTTTTTTTTTCAATTTGAGATATACAAAGGAAAGTTTATTTCAATGATAATTTCTATTATTAGAAATTTCACCTTGATCAAAAAAAGAATTATTTCCACTTTCAGTAGAGCTGATTCTATAAAAATCTGGAAGACGGCATTGCGAAAACGAAACCCACCTTTCCAAACTCAAACACTGTGCGCGATAGCAAGAATTTGGTTTAAAGAGACACTGTTTCTCTCTCCCTGGTCCCCCTTTCAATGCTTCGTCTTTGTAAACAATCCCTGGAATTACACCCACTCACTAAAATGGAGGCCATATCATTTTATATTTCATTCAATAAGCTTATTATTCCTGAGCTGATGAAGACTTAGTAAATCAAACCTAATTTTCCAGAAACCTTATGAATGAATATTAAAAGCTTTTAAAAATGGCTTAAAATCTCCATAACTCCTCCAATAAACATTCCCTCATCATTCTGTTCGTGGAAGGGAGTTCATCTCCCTTCCCCTGTTTCAATCGAGCTCATGCTTTACAAACTGGTGATTCAATCAAGCATCTATGCTTAATGACATAATCCAAATTCTAACAAACAAATATATAAATTATATACAAAAATATTTACCTCAAAAATTTGAGATGCTCGGAGGGTGCTGCTTCCCTTCAGATCTGGTCAGATGAGGGTTGCTTCTGACAGCTCGCTGCAGTGGGGGCTCACATCAGAAGCTCTTTCGCCAAATAGGTTGCCAAAACCGGTCGCCAAATATGGAGTGTTTCTGTTTCGACTGGCGACGGATATTCATTAATTAGGCACTGAAGGGGCCTACTGATCGATAACAGCTTTTCAAGCAGTTTAGCATATAGCTTCGCACGCACAATGTAAGGGGGATTCAATGTTTTTCATTTGTTTCCCCCCCCCCCCCCCCTTCTTTTGTTAATACATTCGATTCTATTTAAATCTGTTTTTTCATTTATTATTGTTTATTTTCTTTTTAAAACAAAACTTAATAATAATAGAAATATTCAACACGGGTATTCAAAATACTTATTTGCAAACAAAAATTTTGTAGCATCCTCAAAATTGAAAAATAAAATGTTTTAAAAAAGAATTTTTAATAATAAAACAATTTAGTGACTTAAAATAATCAATCATATGATTTTTTTATTTATTCATGAAAATCTGATGAAATTTTTCAGCATTAAATCATATTCCTTAATTTTTCGCTCCCAGCTACAAGATAATTTGAAATGAAATCAACTCATAAGTTCTTGAATTTCGAAATTAACCCATAAAGTGTCATTTTGCTAATAAATCCAGAGCTTAAAATGCGTTGTTCTAATAGAGACTCTATGTAAGGGAATTTGACACTTTCATTTCATTTATTATTTTTATTTTTATTTATTATTTATTTATTTATTCCTTCTTTTGATTCTACAGCTAATTCCGTTTAAATCTGTTATTCATTTATTATTTTTCCTTTTCCTTCTGGGGCAGAACTTTTTTTATTTTTTTTTTTTCAACACAGGTATTCAGAGTATTTATTTTTAAACAAAAAAAATTTTTAACAACCTAAGAATGGAAAAATATTTTTAAAGCCTTGTTTAGTAATAAATTAATTTACTAACTTAAAATAATTAATGAAATGAAACTTTAATTTTAATGAGAATTTAATGAAATTTTTCAGCAATTAATTGTACTTCTTGCAGCTACAAGATATTGGGTTGTTCGGAAAGTCATTTCGTATTTTTTTGTCAAAATGAAAATAAATTTTCGTTTAATGAATAAATTATTTATTAAATTATAAAATTGCCATTCTGGTCTAATACCTTTTGCCATATTTTTGGTAGTAACATGATTACACGCTCATAAAAGTTTTGGTCTTTGCTGTAAAAAAAAAACTGATCGAGGTGGTTTTTGGCCTCCTCATTTGAAGGAAAAATTTTGCAAATCAGTTCTGGTACTGATGTACTGTTAACACATCTTCTCCACACATATTGGCTAATTTATTTCTGGCTTGAACAGCATTTTTACCTTTTATAGCAAAAAAGAAAAAAATGACGAAAATGCTGTTTATTGCTCTCCATATTTAAAAGGGCACCATCCAAAAACTACTGCGAAGAATCAGCTGCACTTTTTCACACTCAAGCCTTGCTATATCAGCTCTTAAAACATAAAATGATTTTGCGGTTTAAGTATGAAATTGGGTGCGAAAAATGCAATTAAATCCTTTGTCAGGAAAAAACGAAATTACTTTCCGAACAACCTAATAATTTAATAAATCAACACAAAAACTCTTGAATTTCGAAGTTACTCCACATGGTCTCATTTTATTTAAAAATCCAGAGTTTAAAATGTATTGTCCTAATAGTGTCGCAATATAAGAGGAATTTGAGGGAATATATTTTACTTCTTTTTGATAATATAGCCGATTTTGTTAAAATCCATTATTTATTTATTATTCTTCATTTTTTTTCCTGAAACAGAGCTTTATTTATTTATTCAACACGGGTATTCAGAGTATTTATTTTCAAACAAAAATTTTGTAGCAACCTCAAAATTGAAAAATAAAATATAAGAAAAAAGGCCTTATTTAATTTAAAAAATTAATTTATAAACTTAAAATATTTAATGAAATGAAATTGTTATTTATTATTGAAAGTTTAATGCAATTTTTCAGCATTAAATCAGGTTTCTTGACTTTTTGTTTGCAGCTACAAGATAATTTGAAATGAAATTAAAGCGAAACTTTTTGAATTCCTAAATTAATCTACTTTGCTTATCTTCCACAATAAATCACTTTACTTATGAATCCACAGTATAAAATACGTGGTTCTAAAATAGTGGATCTAAAACTATGAAAGATAAAACTGCCTGTATTAGATTTATCGTACACTCCGTGAACAATTTTACTCGAATTTTGCTTCGCATCAAAATTTTGAAATTACAAATCGCAAATATAAAAATATTCCAATTATTAATTTATGCATTTACTTCATACTATGGATTAAATTTTATTTTTGCTTCAATAAAAAGCAATTTTTTAATATTTTGGCTTCTTTAATTAAAAAATGCCGTGCTAATTTTTATACTCATTTTTACAATTTTTGTTTACTATATTAAAGTTTTGTTTATGAAGCCTCACCAAGGTTATTTTCAAACCTTTATCGAATGACGAGGAGGATATTTGAGCTGGCATTCCCTTCCGAAATTTTCTTTGTTGCACCAACAAGAGGAAGTTTAACCTTCGACATTAGCTTTAGCCATTATTTTTTAAGAGCTAAGAGTAATAAATAAATTCGTGTAGAACTTATCAAAACAAACTTTAGAAAACATTGGGAGAGTTATCTGAATTATGGCTTAACAATGTAATGCTTAAGTTAAGGTCTCTGCTAACGGGAAGGTAAAATGCGTATTAATAGATAAGTCGATAAGTCCTACTACTAGTACTTAATGTGTTCTATTATGTTTATTATACAATTGCATTACTTTAGTAATTAAATGATATGGTAATTCGAGATTAACCATGAAAAATTCAAGAAAAACACTTGAATCAACTTCCCATTGTGCAACATCCCATGCCACACCAACATAAATAGAAATGTAACATATATCACGTTTACATTTGCAGTAGATTGTTAGAAATTTTATTATCGTTTCTGATGATAATAAGTAATTGAATTAGGAAGTGATATTAAACAAACTTCATTTTTTTATTGAAAAAGAAAGCTAAATATAAAGTTTTCATAAGAATAATTGTTGCATAGGAAATTTGTTGTACAGGAAGAATTGTTATACAGGAGATAATTGTTATACAGAAAATTTCTAAAATCATGAAATACGCTTTAAGAAGAGGCCAGATATATAGAAAAAAAATTTTGCTATAGAGCAAGAGGTCGGAGATGCAAATACTTGCGACTGAATACGTTAAATAAAAATGATTCCTAAATTTAATATCAAAGAGTACAAGTTTATAATAACGCAGAAACCCATGAATACCAATATACGAAGCGAGAATAATTTCAGATGGCAAATATTTTGAACATTAGCTTTATTCCATTGGTTTGTTATAGATACGACATTTTAAGCCCCGTAATAGTATCTAGAATAATATTTAAGACTTGTAATATTTTTATTCATGTAAATGGATTGTTGTGATTTTGCAAATTTTTAATCTACTAAAGCTATGCTGCATATTTTGCTTAGTATATCTTTTTCTTTAAAATTAATAAACAGCCTTATGTATTTGCCGAACTTTTATCTTTCCAAACCCATCTTTATTGTAAAAATGAGACATTTGTACATAAATTGCCAATATATATATATATACACACAGTCGATTCCGGTTAATCGGACCACATCGGGACGCAATCATTTTGGTCCTAATAACCGGCTGGTCCGATTACACGAACATGCCCTATACTACAAGACGAGACGTGCTATATGTAAAGGCCTTATCACACGGTGAAATTTCTCCAGCACTTTTCCGTTTCTACCATCAAAAAGCAGTCAAGCAAGTTTCATAATCGACAACTTTTTCTAACCAGCTCGAAAATGTTATCGGAAATATTGTCCGCAAACGAAATTCAACCAATCATGTGAAACTTTAAAGTGACGTCACACAAGTAACGTCACTTTCCTTGTCGTTTGCTGACGAAAAGTGCCGAAGATATTTTTCCGTGTAATAAGGCCTTAACATATTAAAATGTCATTATGACCTTTACTGTGCAGCACACGCGTCATCATCACTTTCCTGGTCTTCCGATGCTGTAGTGTGTTTTGCTGTAATTCGAGCAACAATTTCAGCGTCGTAATCTTCATTTTCATCGTATCATTGAAGCTCGTTGTCGATGGATAGAAATTTGTAATTTTCGACCTGTTGAAGTTCCACATTTCCCTCACCATTTTCACTTTCAATCAGCATGTCCACATCCACCTCCAAGACCAAATGCTTAAAGCCACAGTGAAAAATACAGTTCTGAATTGTCTCACTGCTTATATTTCGACAGCTATCGGCCAAAAATGAAACTCTTTGCACTGACTTCTCTGGCTGTTGATGATGATGAGGTCAGCAAATTTTCTTCAATTGCTTCAGTGACATAATTAACCAACCTTTCAGGATAAAAGGTCTTCAAATTTTTTATGATGCCCATGTCCATTGGCTGTACCAAAGCTGTGGTCCTGGGAGGTAAAAATTCCAGGTGGATGTTTCTTCCAGGCATTTTGGCAGGGGAGACAAGACACGCACAGTTCACTGACTAAAGTGTTCCGAAGAAACTGGTTTACGCGGGATTTCATTTCCCCGAAAAGCGGAGATGCAGTGGTTCCTCACTGGCGGCTACCGTGCTGCCTGTTCTAAGAAACAAAGTGCTTGCTCACCTCCCACTGGTTCTTTTCCCTTTCGAAATTCCTGCTGTATACAGGCGACTTGTGGCTTCTTTTTCATCTTCCCTGCCACGTTCTTTGGTACGTTTAAACGGAATTTTGGTTCAAATAAGCGAATAATACGAGGGCTATCCAGAAAGTAGATTACGTTTTGGAATAAAAAAATAAACAAAGTATAGGAAACAAATTTTATTATATACAGATGAAAGCCACACTCAAATACTATTTTTCTACATAGTCACCAATCAAATTAAGGCATTTATCGTAGCGATGTACGAGCTTGGAAATTCCTTCGTCGAAAAATTCGGCCGCCTGCGCCTTCAACTATTTCGTTACCTCTTCTTGCAGCCGTGCGTCGTCATCAAAACGCTGCATAGCCAGCCACTTCTTCATTGCTGGGAATAGGTGGAAGTCGCTCGGTGCCATGTCGGGATTGTACGGCGGATGAGGAAACAACTCCCACTTAAAAGATTCAAGAACTTTACGAGTGACATTTGCCGTGTGGGGCCGGGCGTTGTCGTGAATCAACAAGATCTTAGAGCTCAACATTCCTCTGCGCTTGTTTTGAATTGCTCTTCTGAGTTTTTGGAGAGTTTGGCAATGCCTTTGAGAGTTTATTGTAGTGCCTCTTTCCAGGAAGTCCACCAAAATCACACCTTTTCCGTCCCAAAAAACAGTCGCCATCATCTTCCTTGCCGACATTGTTTGCATGCATTTCTTGGGTTTTTGGGGAGAACTTGTGTGCCCCCACTGCATTGATTGCAATTTCGTTTCACAGTTCACGTGTTTCACCCATGTTTCGTCACCAGTAACGATGCGATCGAGTAAAGAGTCACCATCCTTATGGTAAGCGTTAAAAAAGTTCAACGCTGCAGCCATTCGCTGATTTTTGTGGTCCTCTGTCAAGATTTTTGGAATCCATCTTGCACAAAACTTGTGGTAACCAAGCTTTTCGCTGATGATTTCGTGCGACAAACTTCGCGAAATTTGTGGAAAACTCAAAGAAAGTTCCGTTATTGTGAACTTTCGATTTTCGCGGACTTTAGCATCGACTTTTTCGACAAGTTCGGCAGTCACTATGCTGGGTCTCCCACTTCGATCTTCGTCGTGAACATTGGTTCGGCCATTTTTAAATCTTATGACCCACTGACGCACTCCACCTTCAGTGATAATATTGTCCCCATACACTTGACAAAGCTGCCGATAGATTTCTATCGGCTTACAGTTTTTTGCAGTCAGAAACCTTATTACTGCACGCAGCTCGCGGGATTTTCAATTAACGCAGACATTTCAAACCGTCACAGTATCTGAACGGAGCACAGCACGAACCTCTCACTAGCACGGCTAGATGCCGACTGAGCTGCGCAACGCTCTGACCCCAAGATGGCCGCGCTAGCCCCGCCCCTAGCGGACACAGACGAAAACGTAATCTACTTTCTGGATGGGCCTCGTACATAGGATTTGTTTCGGTTCTTTAAGATTCGATCCGAATAAGCGGCTGGTCCGATTATCTGGTGGTCCAATTAACCGGATTCGACTGTATATATATATATATATATATATA
>JAPMOQ010058064.1:584776-600146 GCA_026543055.1 Argiope trifasciata
TGTGTGTGTGTGTGTGTGTGTGTGTTGGCGCTCTACAGGCCAGACCGTTGGACCTACAGCTACCAAATTTGGTATACGTATACCTTGGAGGTTGGGAATGTGCACCTTGGAGCCCTTTTTTCGAATTTTTAATTAGAATTTGAATTAATTAAAATTTAAGCGAAATTTCGACGTTTTTCCGCTATAACTTCCGAAAATATTATCGCACAAACAGGATTTTTACATCAATTTAAAGATTAAAAAATTAGCTTTCTAATGGTATCAGTGTTTTAATGTATAACTTAAGCCTCTATTTTTAACGAATTTTTAAAGAAATATTTTAACTATGTTTTTTTGATCACGTGACCGGATAAAAGAAAAGAAAACAATGACGGAAGTTCAAATAATAATAAAAAAACTATCATCGTAAATCAAGTCTAAAGAAATAATACTTTCAGCACGAGACTGGATAAAATAACATAAATATAAAAAGTGATACTTTCTAAAAAAATAAATGCAAGGCAAAGGATTCTATAATTATTTGCAATATCTAAATGATTAATTCAATAAATCTTCTTTATTTACGGTAAACCTGATTGAATTTAGACAGGATATGTATTGAACTCCCGACCTAATGGCATATTTCTATAATCGTTTGCAATATCTGTATCATTAATTTAATAATTTTTTTCGCTTTCTTTTAAAAAACATATTAATATTTTGGCAACATCACCGAAAAATACATTTTTAATATTTTGGAAGCATAACCGATAGTTAAAACTGACTGATTTATAAAATTAAAGAATATTATCAAGAAAAGGGTTCTTTTAGAACTTTCCGTCCATCATCTTAAAGAAAATATTAATTTCAGGTCAATAAATGCCCGGAATTACTTCAAGGCTAATGAATATGTGATTTAATTGAAAATTTTAGAACGCATTACTCATGGCGAACCAGCTGGTCGCCAAAGGCGGCTAGTATTCAATAAAATTATCTTAATAGATATGTGCACATATTAATTATATGGAAACTGAGGGTTCGACTAGGACAGGGGCATGCGGGGTAGTTGCCCTGGACCCCCACATCAGATAGGTCCCCAAATAGAAAAATACCATAGACAAGCTCAATGCACGGTTCTTCATTACTGAAGTATTGAAGCAGAGGCGGGGTGGCAGCAGAAATTTTTGCCCCGGGCCTCAACAAGTCAGTCGCTGTGGAAACTCCTCTCTTAATGAACGAGAAATAACATAAAATAACTAAGACAACTCGAATTGAAGATGCAGAATGTTATGGCATACTAGAAATTAAACTGTTAAATTCTCGTACAATCATAAATTTCCAGAATTTGAAAAATGTTTAGAGATGGATGTAACTAAAATTTCTTTTGATAACTGGGAACCGAACAAAATTCTTCAAATTTTCAATAATTTCTCAATCTTTTTTAGTATTCCCTGTAGGCATAAGATCGTAGATTCCTAATTTATTTTATAGTGTTTGTATCAACTAAAGCATATCAGAATGTTCATGAGTTCTTTATGTAGAGGTCTTCTAATATCATTAATCTCCAAGTGTCCTATGTTTCTTCATTCTAAAATTGAGCATAAATAATGAAAATGTTTTCAAGTATTTTCCTCAATTCTTGGCACAGGTATTCCTTGTTACCAGGCTTTAACCCTGTGCAATAAGAAAAAAAACGTAAATACACTAGTATTTGTTTTGAACAAAAAAGTTGTTTATTATAGGTAGATTGTCTTGGGTTACATTAAAAAATACATGAAATAATATGGTCTATTTATTTTGAAAAAAAAAGCTGTATGTAGATTTTTGGCACCATACAATATGTCCGAAAAATCAAGTCAGATATCTAATATTTTCAAATACATCATCAAACATCGGTAGCTTACCTGTAATCAAATGAGAAGTAATTTTTTAACAATTAGATTAGGTAAATCATTTCTTTATAGGGAACTCGATACTAGAAACAATCTCTTCAAGTAACGCACTGAACTTCATCACCTACCACATTCAAATGTTAAAAAAAAGAAAAAAAAACAATATAACTTGCAAGTCAAAAGTAATGTCACCTTTTTTCATATTCACACTCGATTTATTGTCTAGGGTTATCAACGTGCATTTGGAAATGGGTACATTAAGATTTTTAAATAAAAGGAAATGGAACTGTATGTAGACAGTGGGGTCAATTCACATGACGTAAAAGTCACGTGTCATGTACTTATGCGCATGGCATTTAAACCTTCATCCGCAACGCTTTAGTAGATGAGTCTGTCATTAACGTTCTCCGCCAAGTATGAAGTGGAATTTCAGTTTAAATATGAAGTTAAAACCTTGAGAAATTTTTGAAGGGGTACGCACTTTAATATATGTTAAAATATGAAATATTGGTGTGATGCTGGAAGGGGTACGCACTTTAATGTGAAATTCAAGAGGGATTTCTGTGTAAAATGTTTTTTTAGTTTCATTTCAACAATCCTGAATTGCTTTGTTGGCGTTTGAATAGAAGGTTACAAGCCTTCTTCGAAGTCTAAGATATGCTACGATCATTTTGAAGAATTCCTTCTACATGTGCTCATTTACTAACAATAGGAAACAGAAACCAATGATGTACCAGTAATTTTTATAATGAAACAGCATATATTACAAGCAACTTTTCATCTAAAACTATCTGATGAATGTATTAGAACCGAATGATGCAATGATGAGATGAAGGCTACCAAATTGAACAAAAACTATACAAAATATGATGTAAAGGAGTTTTAAGTGATGGCATTAAAATAAAATGCATCATGAGGTTTTTCTCTTTTTTATTATGAATCTTAAAGTTTTCTTTATCATTTCGTAATTCGTATTATTCAGTTATTGCTGGTTAATCATGTTAAATAACAAAAGCGTAATCTGTTTATTTTCATTAGTACTTTTTTCTTTCCTTTTTTTATAATTATCATTTTTGTTTCTTGTATTTAAACTGAAATTGATTGTTATAATGCCATGCTATATCATTGTGGACCTCAGTTATTTCTGTTTTAAGGAATGCTGATATTGTCATTCAATATCAGTTTCCACATCAGCATTTATTACATATCTTTTATTTCCAATTTCATTGGTACATTGATTATTCACTTTTCTTTCTCCCTATTTCTTTAATACACTGATGGAAAAAAATCCCAACACTAGGAAGGAGCTGTGCTAGACAAACGAAATTTGGTAGGCGTGTTTATACATCTGAAAGATGACGTTAATTCAAATTTCGAGCTATGCGCGTAAGTGGGGCGCTAGTAGCGACACTATGAACATGAAAATGAGGTTTGCTTTAAATAAGAGCCGTAAGGCTCGTGATCGTTATTTACAGTTGAGATTTGACGTAGTGAGTTAATGTTAGTCAAGGATGCCTCTGAGAAGACGAAGAAGCCATTATCAACAGCTCACTGAGTTTGAACGAGGTCGTGTTGTAGGGCTAAGAGAAGATGGATTTTCTTTCCGCGATATTGCTGAAAGACTTGACAGGAATGTATCCACTGTGCATGAGTATTGGCGGCAGTGGTCAAGGGAAGGTACTGCCTCAAGAAGACCAGGTTCCGGGCGGCCACGTGGTACTACTGAGAGGGAAGACCGTCGTATTCGGCGTATGGCTGTGGCTAATCGTACTGCATCTGCAGCTGAAATTCGAGCTGCAATTGGCACCACAGTGACACAATGAACTGTTACAAATCGATTACTTCAAGGACAGCTCCGAGCCAGACGCCCTGCACAGTGCATTCCACTGACTCCAAACCACTGACGTTTGCGACGTGAGTGGTGTCAAGCTAGAGCTCATTGGAGGACGGAGTGGAGATCTGTTGTGTTTTCTGATGAAAGCCGGTTCTGCCTTGGTCGCAGTGAAAGTCGTTTGTTGGTTAGAAGGAGGCCAGGTGAACGCCTGCTAGTGACCTGTCTGCGGCCTAGACACACAGGGCCTACTCCTGGAGTTATGGTTTGGGGAGCAATTTCGTATGACAGCAGGAGCACTCTCGTGGTTCTCCCACGCACCCTGACTGCAAATTTGTACGTCAGTCTAGTGATACAACCTGTTGTGCTGCCATTCATAAACAACATTCAAGGGGGTGTTTTCCAACAGGATAATGATCGCCCTCATAACGCTGTTGTAACCCAACATGCTCTACAGAGTGTCGACATGCTGCCTTGGCCTGCTAGATCATCTGATCTTTCTCCAATCGAGCACGTATGGGACATCATTGGACGACAACTCCAGCGTCATCCACAACCAGCATTAACCGTCCCTGCATTGACCGCCCAAGTGCAACAGGCATGGAACTCCATCCCACAAACTGATATTCGACACCTGTACGACAAAATGCATGTACGTTTACATGCTTTCATTCAAAATTCTGGCGGTTACACTGGTTACTAATGTACCAACATAACACATTTGAAATGGCTCTACCTGTGATCCTGAAACTTTAATCAATTAAATATGTTACCTAGACAAATGTATTCCTAAAATTCCATTACTGTACAATCATTTTTTCTTGGTATTGGGATTTTTTTTTCCATCAGTGTATATCAATTTTGAATCAGGAAATTCTGCAAAAACATTAAAGTGTTTCTTCCGATTCCTTTTTATATCCTATTTGATTTCTATCTGTACATATATTTATCATGACCTTGCTCATGTTTATGAAATTTATTGTGTAGTATGTTTTTGTTTTATTTCATGATATTCATTCAACGTAGTTTTAGCATTTTAAAATGCATTTCAGAAACGTTCTGTTTTAAAAGCATATTACTCGACATTATGTTTTTATTGGTGATAAAAAAATGGTTAGAATCTAGAACGTTTCTGTTGAATAAAATTGATTTCATCCTTTACTTTGACCTTCTTGTCATGCAATGTTTTTATTCTTTTTAGATGTCTAGAATAGATAATTTTTGAATTATTTTTAATAGGTGATTACATTGAAATAAACCACTTGATCATATTTTTTTAAATAATTATTCATATGTATTTTATTTATATTTTTTTAATATGTAAATAAAAAACATGGTGTAGATATAAATTACTTGCTTGCTTGTTTTTTAATAATTTCTACAAATTAAAATGAAATAACTGATTCATAAGTTGCCTGGATTTAAAAAATGGTATCGATATCTTTTATATTGTATAGTTATTATAATGTGTAAATATTAATTATTTTGATTGCTTGTTGGTTCCAACAAATTAAAATGAAATAACTGATTCATAAGTTGCATAGGTTTAAAAAATTGTATCAGTAACTTTTATATTGTATAATTGAAATTGTAATCCTAATTTATTCAATATATACAAATTTGAATTTCATGTTCTTTCCTCTGAGAAAATTGAAAACTTCAAAGTCTCAATATTAATAAAAGTTATCACACAAGAAAAAAAAACGATAATAATTTTATTAGTAGCTTAAAAATATTAACTTATTTAAGAGTAATAATTATTTAAAGGAAATCATATTTATAAAATTCAACATTCAATGACATTTAAATAATACATACAAAAGAGCATATGTAATTTTTCAAAAAATCCTGCTATTTGTCAAAATGTATCTTTTGGACAAAAAAAGATATGGGAACCGAAAAAATAAAACGGTATCAAACTAATTAAAAATCGATATTAATTAACTATGCAAAATAATTACATTGAAAATACTAATTAAAATCTAATATAAGTAGAATTACATTACTACCAAAATTTGTAGAAAATAATTCAAAATATTAATTTCTTTTTTAAAAAAATCAAAATACTTTTATAATTATTCGGCTAGTATAGTAGTAGCTTTAACTTTAGTATTAATGTGTCTGATGCCTGCGGATAATCAACGTTATAGGTAGACATCCCGACATGCGTAAAACGGTTGAAAATTGAACCCCAAATAGTTTGTTTGGTACATGACTCGTGGCTGTGAATTAACTCCATTGGCAACAATGTGCATTTAAGGGTTTAAAAAGTTAGTATAGATATTATCTGGAGTGGAATCACTTATAAAAATACATAAAAAATGTATATGTTTCGAACATATATTCTTTATTCACTTCTAAACCATTTATTGAGTAAGTAAAAATTTTCAAAGTAGACCTTTGTTTGAATAGCTCGAATTTTGTAATATTTTTAATCTGAATTTTTGTAAGAAATTGGTCCTTTTAAAACAAATATTATTTGCACTTTATATTATTTGATTATTTTTATCTTTAAATCAAGCTATCAAGCTTGTAGGAAAAATAGAAGACTGTAAGTGGAAGAAATGCTTTATATGAGACTTTATCACTGCAATTTCCCTGCTAAGATTTCCAAATAACGAATACAAGTGGAAAAAATAACAACTTCATCCATTCAAAGTCTTAGTCAGGAAATTATTGATTGATTAGCTCAATTTGGTTATGAAACTTCATTCTCACATATTAAAAAGAATACTTCATCGATGGCATCAACATAGTTTCGTACACGACATCAAAGACTTCCTAATCAGCGCAACTTCCTAGAGCGAAACAACCTACATATTTTTTTCTAGTCTATAATTACTTGCCTTTTGACAATGTTGGATAAATTCCAAGTTGCAATAGATACTCTACAATACTTTTAGTATATTGAGTATTAGAAATATTAAACTTTATTGCAAGATTTTTTTGTGTTACTGATGGCGATTATGATCTAGTATTCACTACAGATCAAAATGCAGTTTGAATCACTTCCTAGGTTCAATCTGGTATTATAACAAATGAAAGAGAAACTCTCATTCATGTCTAATCCTTGTTCTTCATCCTAATTTAATCTTTACTTCTCTAAATAAAGTTTTTGAGCATAATTTACCATTCTTGTAAGCAGTCCTTGAATATAGAGATAATCTCAGACCGTGATAGCTGGCATTCTTATTATCAAAAAATTGTTTGCAACTGTCTAAGTAATATACAAAATACTTCTTCACTCAGGAAGAGCTGAAAACAATCCTCAGAAAATATTACAAAATATTACATCCGTTTCTAGATTCAAACTAACTCCAAAATCTTTGAACCAGATTCCAAGGTTCATTAAGCTGTCTAATAATGCTATTTATTAGAACAAGGATATTTCTACGATGCTATTGGGCATTCTCAACTCTCTACTATAGTGTGAAAATATTGCAACAGTGCTGTATAGCTTCTTGGACTATTTGAGTCAATTTTTAATAAGCTCATTTCTATCGTTACTAAAACTCGTCCACAGGGTAAACGAGTCCAACAAGTTCGATAGCTGATGACAATGTTTTATTTCACAAGTAAACACGATTGAAGTGAACACAAAGGCGATCCATACAGAAAATAGCAATACACATGCAAACATCAATTGGTTAATAAAGCAATGGTACAATATTGTTCAAAATCCCAGTTCTCAATGTGAGCAACATTCCAAAGAGTGAATTGGTCATCATGTAATCTCTTCGTCTTTAATAAGCCCTTGACTGGACATGAAATTTTCCTGAAGAATCTCTAATTCTCGTGCCTTAGCAGAAATTGAGACGAAATTCGTGGATTTTCCGGAACCTTTATTTGCTGTCACCTGCTTCACTGAGTTAGGAGGGATGGTTGCTTTGGCATCTATTCAGCATTTATTATCTCTCTGTAAATCTTCTTTTCGGCGATGATGTAACATTCGAGAAAGCAGTATACACTCGATATGATCAATGCCAATGATGTGGGGGTTCTTGGGAAGCACCTAGGCTCAGTGGCCTTTCATCTTCCATTCAGCTGAAATGATAGTTAGTGACAAACAAAATATGCTGAGCAGTAATGTTGAATTATAGTAAGGAATTTATTATATTCATCCATGATGTTGTGAAAACTGATTGACATATATTAAGTGAGCATCAAAAAAAAATTAAAAAAACAAGAAGAAAAAAAATACGTGAAAAAAAAAAAGAATTCAGTGATGGAGTTGTTTATTCGCTATAATTTGGTGTCTTATTGTCCTAACGTGTTACATTGGCGATTGGCGGGGGGTCATGCTGTCGGTGCACAGGGGTGAAGGGTTTTGTTTATGTTAGGAGGGTTCTGGGTCTTCTCCTGTTACGATTGCTCTTGGGATCGTAGGTAGGGATTTCTAGAATCGCTTCGTTCTGGTTGGAGTCTAGTTTCCGATAGTAATTTTTTGAAATTCTCTTGAAAAAGTCCCCAATAGTAGGCAGCCTTAGATCTTTTAAAATATTTTTGTTTCTTATATACCAAGGCATGTTTGTAATTTGCCTTGCGGTGCTGTTTTGGAGTGCCTCTAGCTTACTGATATGGGTTTTAGCTGTCGCTCCCCATACAGGTGAAGCGTAGCTAATTAGTGGCCGGAGGAGAGATTTGTATAGCAGGAGTTTGTTACTTAGCGAGAGTTTAGAGTTCCGGCCCAGTAGGGGGTAGAGCGCTCCTTTTGCTTTTCTGAACTTGTTTCTTATTGCTTCAGTGTGGGGTCCGAATGTAAGTCCTTTGTCGAGGATAACCCCGAGGTATTTGGTTTGCGTTTCCCACTTGATGGGGCGTCTAAAGAGTTTAGGCGGTTCGTACCTGATAAAGTAAATAATATATATCTTTCATGGCATAGATTTGTTATTAAAAATTGAATAATATTTTTGCTGAAATCTACACGTTTCAAAAGTAGACCAGGCTAATATTATGGAATTTTCTTGGTTACCGAAAAATTTCAAATAAATTAGCATGTGTTTGCAGATTAGCAACAGAGTCCCGAGTTGAAATCGTTGGATCAGGTTTCTTTCTATATTACGGTCAACAGACTCTACGGTATGATAATTTTTCTATAAAACTGATGAATAATGGAAATAAAATGAAAATTATTTTAGTACATACTTCTGTATCGTTAAAATTTCTCGGATTTGTTGAAATTTTTCTTTTTCCCCATTCAAGTACGTTTTGCTACTTTAAAAAAGATTTCCTTTTACCTAAAAGTACTTCAACTAAAAATGTCAGCTTCATTTTCTTTGGTTCTCAAATTATTTATTCTATTAATAAACGGTAATGAAATATTGTTTATTACTTTTCAATCATTATGTGCTAAACAATATTCAGTTAAATAATTCAAAACATTTTTCTTATACAAAAGCAAAATAAATGCATAAACTTTCTGTTGAAAAATAATTTTATTTCCAAAAAATTTTACAAAATTCTCTGACGTTTTTTAAAGTAGGGAAAGAATATATATAGTTTCAGTTTATTATGATAACCTGTTTGGCACTATCAATTTAAATTAATTTCTCCTTTTTCGAAGCCTTGTCAAACGAATTTGGTAGCTAAATGAATTGGAAAAGCAAATCGCTTATTTCAACAAAATTGTTGAAGTGTTATGCTAATTCAAATATAAGAAGCTTCCAATTTATCTCAGCTCAATAACCTAAGATTTTCTAATTATATAAAATAAAGATGTTTTGACATTAATTAACAAATAGAGTTTTTCTTCCCAGTAACAATGTGACTAATCAAGAATTAAGTACGAATAACACGAAACTGTAAGCAAAAAAAAAAAAAATCTAATAATGAGCATTTTTTAGCTAGCTCCCATATGACGATTCCCCAGGTAAATCAACTAAATTAGTTTTTAATAATGGAAGCAAAAATGCTAATCATCCTAAAAATAATGATACGAAAAGCAAAGTAACTTTGATGCTACTCTTTAATCTGCAAACAGTTTACCTTGTCACAGTAACAATAAGAGTATTTTAGACAGCCATGAAATGGTCGAGAGGAATAAAAGAAATTAGGAGGAAAAGAAAGACATCAAAGTCAAAAGGTGGATGGACAACATTGATGATGTTTACTTTTGACCTGCATTTATGAAAAAAGAACATAAAAGAGAAAATGTATCTTATTCACATAAAATAATAAGATAATTTTTACTAAATCTTAAATTTTTGCTTATAAAAAATAATTATTAATAGGAGTTTGTAGTTTTCAAGAGGTTCATTCTTTAAAAAGCTATTCATTATGTTACCTATTCCATTTGTACATTCTTGAGATTCGAACCACGACCATCGTAAACAAGGCCTCACAGCTTGTTTGTGACGTCACATGAAGAAGACGGTTGGCTACCGTGAGCGGAATCTCGGTTTCTTCTTCCTCAATGTTTTAAATTCATTTAAAAAATAACTATCTCTTATTAGCTTGCATAAAATTCAAGATGACTTATTTCTTCCCTGTATGAATGAATGAAACATTCAAATTTTTTAAGATTTTAATCACAATGTAAATTTGTAAGATAAACACATTGGGGTATTATTGTTAATTTTCTTCCTGTTTTAATAGATTTTTTTTTATTAAAAATCATTTAATCTTTAAAAATTATTTAATCTTTCTCTTTTCTTTTTAAAAAAGATAATCTCTATTTAATTATATATTCTCTGTTTTTTTAAAGTTCAAAATTAAATCAATCATTAAGACTTCAAGCTTTTGATGTTTGTTTTTTTGCAGTGGCAGATAATAAATGTATTTTAAATAAATTAACATAAATATTTACTTTCCAAATTACTTATGAACTTTCAAATGTAATATTCATGTATTTAATATAAAATTTAACTTTTACACCAAATAATTCTATTGATCAAAAAGAATTACTATAAGTTTTTATTTTTTCACATTAAGAATTGAATTCACTTAATATAATTCATACACTTTAATAAACTAGCTTTTATTATATTTGGTTTTGCATTTCATTGTATTTATAATTATTTCAATTCAATCTGGAAAAATAGTAAAAGAATACATAAATGAGCAAAAATCACACTTTGAGAATCATAAAATTTTATTTTCAGAGACAATAATAAAATACATTTTGTTTTCAAATTTTATTATACATTTAACACAGACAAATGAAAATAATTATAATACTAAATAATGTTAAAATACAAACTTATAAATAAGGTTGATTATAATATTAAAAGAAATGACAAAAATCAACAAACAAATTGAACTGATATTACTGGTTATGTTTGAAAGTTTAATTTCAAATATTTTAATCATCCCTTCTCTTTTTCCAACTAGCAATTTTTAATTTTCTTTCCTTTCTTTTTTCCGCTTTCTTTACAGCTAGATATTTTCCTGAACTATAGCTTTAGATAAATTATCATTTTTTTTTCTTAATATAATTATTCAAAAATATATTTGTGGAACACCTAACAATACCTCCGTGCATATTTATTATTTCCAAGAAAAGAAATTTGCTCCATCAAAAAAAAAAATTTATTGCTTGCTAGCTAACTTCAGAATTTTCTGAAAGATCTTTTAATAAGTCAGATATTAACAGGACTGTATCTTTTACTTCAACTTTCCCTTTTAATTCATACATAAAATTTTCTAAATGATCAAGAATTTCTATAATTGTCCCCGTTTTGCTTACAACTAATGGAAAAGAAAAAATTGCCTAGATTTTTAACCTCGTGATCTGCAACATATATACGAGCTTCTAATTTGGAAGAAATTAATAAAGAATGACTTACCTTCGGAGCATGAGAAGTGTCTAAACAAATAAAAATTATTTCACTTGCTTATTGAATTAAAATTGATGTAAAATTTTTGAATTTTAAAATTAAATCAGAAAAAGCATTGATTTTTTTCTCTCTCTTCTTTTTTTGCTATGTCCTGAAGACTGTAATTTAAAGCTGCTTTTAAGTTTTCCATTTCTTTACGTGTTGCTCTATCCATTGGAGTTTCTCTTCTTACTTTAGATTTTGAGGAAAAGTATGACGGCAAATTAGTGAAAATTGAAGGTACAGCACCAGGTACAAGCCTAGAAAAAAAGTTTAATTTTTAATATTTAAAGAAATCAGCAACTTATTAAAATTTAAAATCACAAACAGAATAGATGCTTTCTTAATGTATAAACTGAAAGTTAACAACATAAGTTGTATATGCGTGAAAAAGTGCTTTAGATAAACAGTGGCATTTCATTGTTTCTAAAAATTTTCAGACCTTTTATAAATGTTGCATGCATTCATAATTAAAAATTGCATATAACTAATGATATTTAAAAATAATAAATATTAATTGCTTTACATATAATCTGATGATTTATAGATAAACAAAACAAAAAAAAACTACATTTTCTAAGCCTATATGAGCATGCAATTCATATTGTTTTTACAGCTGTTTCTAACTTTTTTACATAAAATTTTAGAACAAAATATAAATGTAATCACTTTATAGTCATGATGTATATAATTAAAAATTGTTTTTTCATTCATTAGATGATTTAATCCTTTTTTATAAAGACCATAATAACAATATATCACTTAAGAGCTTAAAATTTTTGTGATAATTATTAAAAATTTCTGAAACATTTACCTTTTATACTCCAGTGGTACTTGAATAAGTTCTCCTGTATTAGAATTGAATGCTTCGCTAACAGTTAAAAACTGATTTTGTTCAAAATGTTTAGCACAGACCTACATAAAAGAAACAAAAATTAGGCCTAAATCAGATTTTTAAAAATATGTATGAAGTATAATGAAAAAAGGTATCAATACGAAGACTTTTAAATATTAAGAAGAAATATTTAAAAAAAACTATCATAAGTAACATAAAACAAAGAAATTTTTATTTAGCTCAAACAAACAATATTATAGTTATTGGAAGCATAAGTAACTAAATCTAGAGCAAAACACAAAGATAAATGAAAGTTATATTTAATTTTAAATGTTTCCAATTCAAAGGAATTAATTAAAAACTGTATTAAAAAATCAAACTTACCCTACTATATTTAGTTGGCACGAAATTATCCCGCTTTATTGCCGAGATCCATGCTCTTCTACTGTTTTCATCGCATGGAAATGAAAATACAAGAACATTGGGGCTGTTTTTTGAGTAATTACTTTTACAATTGGGAACGCAGCACGTACTAGGCATCTTTATTACGATAAATTAAAATTAATATGAAAAAAAAGGCTCAGAACACTTTCAAACATAACCAATAACACACTCACCGCACTTCACGACTACAGCCACCATGAACTTACCGCACTCTATCATACAACTTGCGTTTAGAATTTTCTAGACAATCCGTCTTCAATCGTGACGTCACGGGCTGATAGCGTTGGGAGTTGTGAGGCCTTGTTTACGATGGTCGTGTTCGAACTCACAAAGTTGAGGCTCATAGCCGTGTAACACAACTTCTAGGCAAAAGTGTATACTCAGCCCAGAAGATGCTATCTGGCTTATGAACTTATCACCACATATCCAATGCCTATTCTTTTGTAAGACACAAGATATTTTTTTCTAATATACAGTATGGCTCTTTCGTAGAAACTAACTTCAGTAATAATACATGGGATACAAATATCTCTTAGGTTAAAGTAGTTCAAAATACTACTTTAACCAAAGAGAAATTATGGTTTGTTCCCTTCCTATCATCCATCAATTACATTTGGTATTTAAAATATCCTTCCTGGAATAACAAAGTAATTTGTTTAAATTATAGTGTTACTTTTTTAAACAAATATAAATAGTTACCGATTCAAATTTTTGATAATTTAAAAACAAAAATTTACACCTTTTTTTTTTTGCTTTAAACTGTAGTCACACAATTATAAAATATTTAGTTTTTAACTTTAGAAAATCGAAAGCTTGATGAACTGTTGTTAGAATTTTAAAAGTTGTCAGAACAGATATTTTCCAGCGCAATTTTCAGTTTACGCCTACCCAAATACTGTTTTTAAATTTATACACATCCTGCTTTTGATATATGGATATTATAAAATAATTTACTGTAGTTTTCCCACAAATAAAATGTTAGTTAAGAGCCTAAACTGGAATATATACATCTTGAATAGTAATTAAAAGTGACAGTAATATGATATTATTTGAAGTGAATTTCCACCAGGCAGATATGCGTTCTAAGATTCACATTTGAAATATTAACAATTTTTCATTTTAGTCCCAAATAAAACCTTTACAAAATTTCAGAAGTAGGCAGAAATTAATAATATTTAGATAAAAGAAATAGTATTATCTTTAACTGATAATCAACAAATCATTATGCAACTATGCTAATTCTTATTATATAAATCTGAAAAATTACAAAAAGTTTTAAAAATTTAAATATATCTTTTTTTATTTTAATTACTTGGAAACTGTTTCATCAACAGGGCTATAAAAACAATTTTTAATGAATTTGCTTTTGAATTTTTTTTCTAAGAATGCATGTAGAGAAATAAGTCTGTTTTTTCATGTATAATAAAATAAACGGGAAAAATAATTGCTTAAACTCCGTATTTATACCATTTGCTTATTTTCTATATTTCTATTACTAAAAAGTCCGAAATTTTATCTTGTATTTCTTTGGTAATTTTTAGGTGCAATATTATTAAATGATGATAAATGATTTATGGTACTTCTGGTTTTTCACAAATATATTAAGGGTCATATGAGTTAAACTCAAATTGGATATAATATTATGTATTTATTTATTTATAATTAAAAATCCATCAAATATGCTAAATATTCAAAATCTTTTCATATTGGAATAGGAAATTAGGCATAATTTTGTGAATATTAGTAACAATAGGAACTAATTTGGTCGATATCGGGAAAATCAAAGCTTAATTTGAGAACCAAATAGTGATCAGAATTAAAAATATGACACTTTACACTGTTTGAATATTATAAAATAGTACTGAACAACATTCCCTTTCCAAATTTCTTAATGTTATAAAATACAGTGAGCTTCTTAGGAGTTGAGTTAGTCTAAGAAGTGGTTACGTGAAGAGACAGAAGGTAAGTTAACGTTGATCAATTGATCAGTGTTGTCGCCTTTTTTGCATCCTTTTTGAAAACGCATTCGGATATTTAGACTAGTAGTGATAAAATGATTTTAAATTCCATGGTTTTTCTTTTTCTTTTTTTTAAAGAAAAATAGACGAAAAATTGTAAATAGAGGTAAGTAACCAGGGCTGAATGGCTGTAAATGACATTGCTCAACTATTCAAAACACATTTCGACACTCAGCCAAATACCTGCATGTATTTCTGATACATTCGAATGTTCAAAGATAAACGCCATAGGTATTCAACCATTCACACTTAACAAAAGAGGGGGGGGGGATTTCGCCCTGATGCCAGGTGTCTCAAGCCCCAACCACAATTTCGTTAAACGGTCATTTAGGCATTTTCAGCATTGATAGAGTTAACTATTCTGATTAAATCTGTTGGAACAGCTTCCTCAGAGAAAAATGAATCAACCTTCATTCAAGTTCTGCTGTGAAATAATAACATATTTCAATATTAGATCATCGGACTCAATCGCAAATACATAATGCATGAAACGGATTTTACGTTTGGTAGTAAGTCGTTGCCACCGGATATATACACTCGATGTGTACCAAAATTCA
>JAPMOQ010058064.1:608195-681876 GCA_026543055.1 Argiope trifasciata
TGATGCTAAAAATTATTTCTGTTATGATACTAAATTTTATTTATTTTTTTCTAAATTTTATTTCTATTATGATACTAGGTGTGAATTTATGGTCCTGGTCATTTCTTTTATTCTGTAACAATTTGTTCATATATCTGAAATCGAAAATTCACATTACTTACTATTATGTTATCGAGGCGATAAAATATAAAATTTATCTCTTTATTCCAATTCCGTAAGCTGTGTTACTTTTGACGTCATTTGTGCGTGTTGACAGACGGCCAATGACTAAGATCTTCCGGTTCTTAAACTATACGGACATTTAAAAAAAAAGCTTTAATTCCTTACGTATTATTTTACCTTGCGTATCTGATATATAAAAATAAGAATTAAAGTTTATTTTTTTGCATTCACCATGGCGGTCTTACCTAGGCGGATTATTAAGGTGAGAATAATTTTTAACTTTTGATTTAAGTCGTCATGGTTCGTGAGATAAGCTGAAATAAGTTACCGTTTTACAGATATGCTATATGAATGATTACTTGCAAATTAATACGCTATCCGCAAGTTAATTATTGCATTTTTCAAATTACTCATATTTCTAATATGATTCATCGGTCACAATAAATTATAGATACAATATTGCATTAAAATTACAGGAAGGACTTATAGGGGTGTTTAGCTTCTTTGCATTCAATAAAAATGTATAATTATATGCTTCGTCTCTGTTGCGTTTTGTGCATTCTGTTGAGAGGAGATGTTTTTTGTTTAAGGGATGCAAAAGTGCATTGCTACTAAATGCTGTGCAAAAAGATGACCTCTTGTTTATTAATATATTTTTTGTAGTTTACTTTTTTCATTGCCTATGTTGTGTACTCGTGCAGATAACTGTAAAAGTAGCTCATTTGGAACAATTAATTTGTTTATATCATTGGAAATTAATTCAGATTATTATTGCATTGTTTATATGATTTTGGTATACTATTTGTATTTAATACTACCTATTGGATATTTTAAGACATCAAGATACTAGGTGCATTGATGAATATTATCTACCAAGCAAAAACTAACTGCACAAACTCCATTTTTAAATTGGCTTAAGTTTGGTTCAATTTGTCATGCATATGAATAATTTGAAATGCAATAGGAAAATTAATAAATGAAGTATGAATTGTGATTTCAAATTTTACCTAATAAATGAGAGTATCACTTTTAATGGAATATGTTTCTAAAATAATGTATTCATAATTTATTGATGAAATAATGGATATGCACTACTTTTGGAACAACTTTGATATACACCCCCAAAAATTACGCGCCAAATCTGGCAATCCCTACGGACTTTTTAGGGTTGCTTTTTAGGTAGGATTAATTATTTGTGTTTCGCGAAAATCCATCTTGGCGAGAAAAAAAAGTCGCTAAAAGCAGATATTTTGCTTGGTGAGAAAAAAAAGTCGCCAAATTTCCAATTTGGGGGTGTATATCAAAGTTGTTCCCTACTTTTTAAAAATTTACAATTTTCTGATTGCTTTATTATAAACATTTTTTTGTTCTGAATTTAATTCTAATCTTTATTATTGAATTCTTACTATAATTGATCTTGATGTAATAGTTTTTTGATGCAACGTATAGTAATTTCATTTAAGAAATAGCCATTTCAAATTGTATAAAAGTTTTTTCGTCAGAATTGATTCATCATACAATAATTTTGAAAGTTCTGATAATTATAAAGTTTGAATACAAAAATGTAACTAAAATACATGACTAATAGTTAATGTTAACAGATTAGATTAACATTTTGTTATTTTTACTTGAAATGTTTTTAGTTTAATCAAGATTATTGATTGTAGTAGGCTTTATGTGATAAAACATTTATGTAATTGGGTGAAGTTAAATTTTATTCTTACTTATCTCATTTTTTAAATGCAGTAAGAGTCTTGAAATGTAACAATGAGATATTTACTTACCTTGGTCTTTTGACAATTTCGGTATCATTTTAATCCTTACAGAAAAATACACAAATTTTTGGAATATTAGCATGTGCGATCCTTGACCTGATGATTTTTATTTAATAGCTTTTTTAATAAATTTTTTTATTATTTTTGTATTAATGTCAGTTTCAATTCAGATTCATTTGTAATAGAAAATTAAGCATCTACTGCTTTCTCATTTTTTAAAAAAAATCTATTTCTGCAAGGCATCAAAGTATTTTATGCATGTATTTTTGTCTGCAAAAGAGTATTTAAATTTTAAAAAGTAAATATTTTATACATGCAGTAGATTCTCAATTATTTGATCTTGTGTGACCTAAGGGTTAGTAGAATAATAAAGCAGGAGTTTTGTAAATGCTCATATTTTAATTTTCCATACAATTAAAAACATCCTTTTTTATATCCAAACCTACTTATACACATTTTTCTGGCTTATTATATATCAACACTTTATAAATATTCATTGTTCTGTTCTGTGCTATATATATAATATAAACTAATAATGAAAAAAGAAATCCAAGGATTAAAATATTATTTGCATTTTAAGAAGATATTTAAAAAGTAATTGTAGTAAACATAATCATATGTTATACTATATTAATGCATATACTTTTCAGATAAACAGAGCATATTTCTGATAAAAATTATTTTAATGCTCTTTGATAAATGATTATACTAGTATAAAAAATAGGTCTAAGGTGTAAAAGCCTAAGCTGATAGACTGTATTTTTAAGTTTTACAACTTTTATTAATGGATATGGCTTATAGGGATTGTAGCTGGTTTCTCGATGCAAGTGTCTGAATAAAGTAGATTATTTCTCCATGTTATGTATAAAATTTGATTTAAACAGCTTGATTTTTGGAAAAAGTGCTAACTATAATATAAGGAAAGGGATTCATTTTCTTCTGGTAAATCTTAATTCCAGTAAGATTCATTTCTTATAACTGACTATTCTTTTGTCTTGCAAGCAAATTTGTCTAGTTTCATATTGATTTTATGGATTAAAATAGTCTGATGTTACTACATTTTTGTAATTGGAGAAGTTTTATTTCTCATATTTTGTCAATACTAGATGTTAATACAACTTTCATTACATTCTTAAGAATTATTATTTTTTTTACTATACAAGGAATAGACAGTCTGTTATTATGTAATTAAAAGTCTGCTGTTTCCACCTTTTGTAACCTTAGCATTATACTTTAAACATTAACATATGAACAAGGTATATGATCCAATGAATGATCCTAATGAAGTAGTAAACACACATGCTGTCCATGTATCTGTAAATTCCTTTTTATATCACTTGCAAGATAGGGCTGGATTATTAAATATGCAGAATAGACAATTGCATAGAGATTATTAAATTTATAAGATTCCTAAGGCAGCTGGATTATTTTTTATATTAAGGCAATTTAATTTTGTGCTTAATTTTTTTTTATAAAAGCCTTGAACTCAAAGTTCCTGAAATTAAAATGTGGTATCATTTAAATTTTTGAATACTATTCATGCTACGCTTTGTTTTTGTTAACAAATAAATGCAATAGTTTATTTTCCAGTTGTCTTAACTTAGGGCAGGGTTAAAATTTATTGCAACCCCCAAACAGTGCACATTTTAAGATTCTCTCTACTTTCAAAATTATAAATGTTTTATTGATTTTAAATTATTATCTATAAAAGCAGTTGTTAAATTAAAAAATAAATCAGCTAACTGAAATATGAAAGCGTGTAATTTGAAGTTATTGATTTAGGAACTGGATTAAAGAACAAGTAATTTTAAGTAAATTCTTTCTACTTAAATGTAAGTAAAAACATAATTGCTGTAAAAAAAAGTAATTTTAAACAAAATATTGCAAAGGCTTTTTTTTAGTTGTTAATTTTTTTTAAAATTTTAATATTCTTAAATACTCAAATATAAAGTTGACCAAGCCATTCACTTGTGAATCGATTAGCCAACTAAACAAAAGTCCACAATGATGTAAGTAAATTTAAAAAAAAAAATCTTAAGAATGTATAATACTTTAAAATTTCAACAACGTTTGAATTTAATTTGGTTATGTTTGATTTTGTGGTTTTTTAAATAAACAAATCTTGCTAATCAAATAAAAGTGTACATTTGGATTACTTGGAAAGTGTAAAGAATGCTTAGAAGCTATCTATTTGGAAATTGTTTTCTTTATATATTTTTTATTCCAGTTCAGGGCTGAATGATTCTCAAAACAAAAGTCTGTGAAAACTTTTTATTAGTGCATTTAATTTGTATTAAACAAATGTTTGTATTTTTTTCAATTTATTGAATATAGTTTTTTAAATTATAATTTTTATAAGTAATGTTTTGTTACTAATTTTTTGAAAGATACCCACAAATATTTTATTTCAATTTATCATACAATGGTGGCCAAAATTATAGATATTTTTAAAAATTGTAGTTTTCTAACTTTATATGCTTATAGAAAATGATACATTTCACAAAATGCAAATTCTTATATATCATTTTAGAGAATTTAATGACAATTTCTATACAAAAAGTAAAATAAATAATTAAGTAAAATAATAATTAAAAAGTAAAATAAATAAAATCAATTTTCCATACAAAAAACAGTTATTCTTACTTTAATCTGAATAACAAACATAGTGATGAAGTGGATTGTAATTTCTAACTTTCCTGACAAATCACTGCTCTTGTTCTGGGAACCAATCAAATGTTATTAATTGCTAGCAGAAGCTGACATGTTTAAAGCTGGAACAAGTTATTTTGGGGCTTTTTTCTTTAGAAAGAAGACTGTTTTTTATGTAATCAAATTGGAAGTTAAAAATTTTGTTTGACCTTTTTATGTACAGTTAGAATTTTGAAAATATTTTAATATTTTGTCAAAAAGCAATGACATCAGATAAAAGAGTATGTTGGGCAAGAGTATGTTGCAATACAATAATCTTGGTAGAAAACTAAGATTATTGTATTGCATGAATGTGGTCTTTCCTATACTGAAATTACAATACTGGTGGGTGGTTTAGTGACTACATCTGGAGTCCTAAAATTTTGTTTACCATATCGGGAGACAAATTCAATAAAAACAAAACAAAACATGAAAGGGCTGAAATAGGTGCATCACATCTGGTGATGTCAGAAAAATAAAAAGGCCATGTCTCCAAAATAGAATGTCACCAATGGTCATTTGAATGATGCTGGCATTTAGGCCAGTTCCAGTAGAATCTGGAGAAGATTATAAGATGTTGGACTAAAAAGTAGAATGAAAAAATCCTTATTTTATGGCAGTGTATAAAAAGATTATAGTGGGAATAGGAATGCATTATTTGTACAGATGATCAGTGGCGATAAATTATATGGTGATGAAACAAACATATTGTTATTCGATAATGATGACAAAAATGGTTTAGACATAGAATAGACCAAGACCTACATTTTGATTGCATTCAGGCAACTATGAAGAACTCAGTGTTATGATTTGGTCATGCATGTCAGCAGACGATATTGATATCCTTCATTTTATCAATGGGACGTTAAATAAAATACATTGACACTATTCTAGAACCAAAAATTACACCTTCTATCAGTGATTGATTTCCAAATAATGCAACAGTTATTTTTCAGCAGGATTCATCTCTCTATTATACAGCAAAAATATTGGAAGAATGTACAGAAAAGTACAAAGAGTATTGAATTGTTATCATGGCCATTGATAACAATTATCACTTAGCTTTTATGTACTGCAAGTATTTGAATTTTGCTTTTTGTATTAATATCATTAAGTCTTCTTTAAAATGATGTGCAAGAATCTACATCATGTGAAACATTACATTTTCTTTGTTTTGTAACATTTATCTACATATTAGTGTCAAAATTTATATAATTTTTAGTAGTTAGTAATTTAATAAAGTTAATAGTTTAATTTATGTGATAAAATAAGGACAACAATTATTCTTAAGAAATGAAACTTCATTTTGTATTGTTATACACTTTAAATGAAGATAAGTTGCTCTCAAGATTTTTTTTTTTCCTTTTTCATTTTAAATTAATATTTAAAATTTCTAGTTTTTCATGGGAAGAAAGTTAAATAAGAATGGTTTTAAATAATTCTAATAATATAATTTTCTTTCTATCTCCTTTGGAAAACTTGGGAGGATACGTTTTTCCATTATGTAAATAAGCCAGTTTTCTATGTATTTTAGTTAAAAGGTTGTCTGCTAATATATAATCATATTTAGTTGTCAAATATCTGATTTTAGTAAAGAATATAAACTATGAATTTGTTAAAATGATAAATAAATGGTTACAGTATTTTTATGCTGTTAATGAAATTATAAAATTCTAATCTTGTATTTTATGTGCTTCATATATTTTGCTAATTTTTATTGTTAAAATTGCATGTTCAAAATTCTTTTGAACCAAGTCTTTATATTTTCTGGTACTTCTATTCTTTATTAATAAAAAGGTTGCATTGCTAATTATGTGAATCTATCCAGTGTAATTTGTATTTGCCAAATAGATGAAATTCTTATCTAGTTATAAATTTCAAAAGTATTTTTAATTTTAAAGCATTTGTGGATTTTTTTTAAGGTTTCATATGAAACTTTTTATTGAAGGAAATGTTATTGTTTTATTAAAATTGGAGTCAACAGTTTAAAGAATACACATATAAAATATAAATTTATTGAAAGTACATAATTTGCTATGTTACAAAAAAAAAATCAATATTATTTTATATTTCTCATTATCTTCTAGAATGTATGGTGGTATAGGATTTTTATTTTTGGTAACTTCAATCCTTTGACTTAATCAATTTTGTTATATGAACATCTAAATGTAATCTGTTTCTTTTAAAGTATCCCATTTTTTTTCCTTCTGAAATACTATGCATAATCTGTATTCTGTAGTTTCATTATAATATGAAATAAAGTTATAATCTTTTTTCATATATATATTTTTAGAGGCAATAATGTGTGTTTATCTGTTTTAAATTTAATATCTTCAAATTTTAAACTTAATTCATTGAAATTTCTTTACATATTTTCATAGGAGTATTAAAAGTCTCCTATTTATTAGTTTTATGTTAATATATTTTTTACTGTTATATATTATAACATCTAATCATCATCTTAACATTTATATCTTTTGTATGAGAAATTACAATTTGCAGAATTGAAATGCTGCTAATAATTTTGTATTTAAAAAAACTTGAAATTTTAAAGATTTTTTAATGTATATGAATGTGCAAGATTTTTTAATTATTGGTTTTTACTATTTTAAGGCCAATGAAAAAAAAAAAATTGCAATCGTTTTATAACCCATGTATTTTCCCCTCTTAAAAGCTATCACAATTGAAATATGCATTGAGGTTACAGCATTGTATAGAAGTTCTTGTAACACTTTTCAGTTCTTATTTGTAATTATACTAACTGCTGAGCAGATGCTTGAACTATTATTTTGAAAGTTATATTTCCATAGTTGCATATGAAATTTCAAAATATAATGAGGGTTTTGATGAGAATAAAAGAGGAAATTCTAATCGGCTCTCAGTTGACACACACACAATATATAAATATATGAGTTAATATTATAAGAAATGATGATGAAATATCTAGCAATTTATTTGATATCATCTTGCTTTTGGCATTTTAAAGGTTCCTAAGCAATGCTCATGATGGAAGTAGGGGGATAAAAAAAAGTCGTAAAAATTTAATGCTTCTGTTTATAATATTGCATAACTTTTATTCTGACAAATAGATGAAATTTGTATAATTTTTGCCATTTCAGGAAACACAACGGTTAATGGCAGAGCCTGTTCCTGGCATAAGTGCTATACCTGATGAAAACAATGCAAGATATTTCCATGTTGTTGTTGCTGGACCTGAAGAGGTTAGCTTCTTGTTTTACATTTCTTTCTGAGTGATAAAATTTCATAAAGCATTTAAGCATTAAAAGGTTGCTGTAAATTACTGTTAATCATATGTAAAGGATCTGACTTTAAAAAAAAAATTGCTATGAGGATATCAGTTTTATGTTTATATTATTTATTATGATTCATTAAGTATGTTGAATATTCAGTAAAGCTTTCTGTTGTTTGGTAATCTTTACAGAAATTATGCAGAAAGGAGTCTTGCATACAAATCGCATTGAAGTTTTGCTTTATTTATTATGAACTCTATGCACTTGCATGTTCAGCGACTTGCCATTCTGATTAATGGATTATTTTCATATTCATGTTAGATAAAGCTTATTATAAAATCATATAACAGCATAAGCTCTTAAATTAATTTTTATGGTTTAAAGCAAATAATTATATTCTTGTGCTTCTAAAATGAATCTTTTAACTAACATTCACATTTGTACAATTATGCATCTTGTTAATTTTTCAAATGCAAAGAGTTAATACTTGTAGTTTTAGAATTTAAAGTAACATTTCTTTAATATAACATTATGAATTTCTTAATATTTAATTTTGAATCAGTTTAAATATTTTATTATAAAATTTTCAATAATTGTCCTTTGTAAAAATCGACATATAATGACATTTCTTTCCTTGTGGGAGTAGGGGACTTTTGTGTAAAATAGAATAGTATTAGATTTATGCTTCATGAAACTGCTCTATTAATTGTTGTTATTTTAGGTATTAAAGCTTTGTGCTAAATTTCTTGTTTAATACTGGTTAGTAGAGCTGTTACTTTTTTCTTATCAGAATATTGAGGATTTCTGTATACGTTTTAAAAGAATATATCTTACTATGTTAATGTCATTTTAGGTATTAAAGTTTTGGGCTTAAATGTCTTGTTTAATATTATTGGGAGTACAAATTAATTCGGTCCGTTTTCAATAGATGGCTCTGGCTGATTTGTTTACTGAATAATGATAGATGCTTGTGGCTTTGTTAGAAAGGTTTGACCTTTGTCAACCATATTCAGTCAACGAAGCTTCGAGTTTTATACAAATAACATTGGTTTTCTGAGCATTCAATATGCCAAGTTTTGTGTTAAATAAACAACATTTGTGGGAAGTTTTGATTTTCTTTTTTAATTGGAAGAAAAGTGCCGCTGAAGCGCATCGATCGCTTGTGGAAGTTTATGGTGAATCTGCGCCATCTGATAAATCATGTAGAGAGTGGTTTCGACGCTTCAAAAGTGATGATTTTAGTGTCGAAGACATGGAGCGCCCGGGCCAGCCGAAAAAGTTGGAAGACGCCGAATTGGAGGAATTGCTCGATCAAGATCGCCAAAGAGATTGCCAAACACAGCAAGAGCTTGCAGGATCGTTGGGAGTCACTCAGCAAGCAATTTTCGTGCGCTTAAAAAACATGTGGCAATTGGCATTAAAAAACATGTGGCAAACGACAATTGCCCCATGTGGCAATTGTCGTTAAAAATTATTTGGAAACGTTGAAATGGGAGGTCCTACCCCACCCACCGTATTCGCCAGACATTGCCCCTTCTGATTATTGGTTGTTCCGACGGATGCATCACGATTTGGCTGGTCACCGCTTCACTTCTTTCGAAGAAATTCAAAAATGGCTCGATTCATGGTTTGCGTCCAGAGAGGACTCATTTTTGAGAGATGGAATCCGAAAATTGCCAGAAAGGTGGACAAAAGTTGTGGCTACCGATGGACAATACTTTCAATAAAACGTTTTTTCATTTTGATAATAAATAAAATGTTTTTTAACGAAAAAAAACAGACCCAATTAATTTGTACTCCCAATAGTTAGTAAAGCTGTGACTTTTTTTTCTCTTATTTATCAGAATATTGAGGATGTCTGTATACATTTTAAAAGAATATATCTTACTATATTAAAAATTCTGTTGCTGAATTATTTTAACTGCATCCAATAAACACCAATCAAAATTATTGTATTAATAGTTGCTATGAATCTTTAAATGAATGGTGCTAATATTTATTTTAAGGACAGAATTATTGGCTATTCCACCTGTTATGTTAAAGCATGTTATAACTTTTAATGTACAGTAATATTCAGTATATGCTTGTTAATGGTGCTACAAAAAGCATTCATTTACTTTTGTATTATTCTTATATCTAGAATTTAAGATACAAATATAAAGTATAGACTTTTTTTGTAAAGAAATTTAATATGCACTTGCTTAATACTATGGAGTAGCCAGTAAAAATATACGCATATTATTTTGAAACATTATATTACATTGACATCTTATTATGAAATGGGTTCATTTAAAACCCCTGACTTTGGCTTCTTGTTTAGTGGAAAATTTTGAAACTTTTTTTTTTCTTATTTTTCTTCATTTTATTTTTCATTTACTCTCACTTAGTCAAAAGTTTATATCCCTTAATGGTGCCTTTATTTTTATTCTTCTTCTTATTATTATTTAAAATCTTATGTTGGTATTGTGTAAAATCTAAACATGTAATTGAAAATTGGTAATAATGCTTGTTTTCTTTAAAAATAACAGATTAAATGAAATGGAAAAATAAAGAATTTTTCTTAAAGTATGAGTATATATTTCTATAAAGTATGAGTATATATTTCAGGAATAAAAATAAAAATCAATTGTATAGCCCAATGGATGATGCATCACATCCATTTTTTAAACTATATTTCAGGGATTTAGGAGTGCATATTAAACAATGCCTGATCATCCATTGTATTTTATTTGGGCTCTACTTATTGGAATCGTCCTATATGCTAGAAACACTTTTCTAGAATTTTCTTTTATCTTCAAACACAAAGGCTCCAATTCTTGAATGATAGAAATTTTTTTCTTTTTTCATTCTAAAATGAAAAATTGTTTTATTTTAAAAAGTCTGCTACTGGACTTGATTTTTTTCAAAAACAATTTATTGCCAGCTGTTAAATTCGTACTCTAATAATTTGAAAATTTAAGCATATGAACAATGCTCATAATGAGAAATATGGTAATATATCTTAAATTTCTTTACTTTTTTCAGTCTTTTATCATTGTAAAATATCTTTTTCAAATAAAATTCAGCACATTTTTTAAAAATATTTTAGTTAAATTCATTGGGAAATAGTAGCTTGAAATATTGCAATGAAATTAAACCAAATGGAAAATTATGAATAGAGGTAGCAAAAGCAACATTAAAAAACCCACTGTTTCCCCTTCCAAAATCCCAAAGTTTTAATTTTTTCATTATCCTCATTATCTATTTCAACATCACTAATTTTTTCAAACTAATTGTGATTATCAAATAATTTCTTGGTTAGGGCTCAATAAGTTTTTATCAATCAGAAATATCAGATTCACCTGTTTTTCCTTATAAAATTTGGTTTATTTTTACATGAATTATATTTATTCGGGCCATAACTCCAAAACGAAAAGTTAAGTATGTATACAGTAATCAAAGTTTACAACTGTCAAAAAAACTTAAACGATGCAAAAGTAAAATCTGCAAGGTTTTTAAAAAGTATATGCAAAATCATTACTTGAAAGTTGTTAGAAAACTTACTTGTCTCCTAATCCCATGGATGAGCTTCCCCAGGGGTACACTTCTCTAACAAAAGAAGTACACCCCATGGCTGCTCATTCAATCACAATTAAAAGAGAATGAGAAAGGTATCCAGGTTGCCTTGAGCAACTTCTGTTGAAGTATTTGGGGCCTTCCTTTTTTTTTTGGTAATATTAAATTATTTATTTTAATCTTGTTAACAGAGTTAATAATGCCATGATAAACAGAAAACAATGTTAAAAAAACTGGGCAAAGTTTTGAACAAAAGAAGATAATGAAACACTTAATTCTTTCATATGAATGAAACTCCTGAAGAGAACATGGAGTAAATAATTTTTATTACTATTTGAGAGGAATTTCGTACAAAGGGCTTTTAGAAGGAATTTGTAGATTTGAATAATTGCTGGTCGTTTAGCATTTATCATATGATTGGAAATTGACTCCATAAGATATATATATATATATAAGTTGTATATGAATTCATTACATAACAATGTAATGTAATGTTTACGAATTTCTGGAGATTTTTAGTGCAGTTGCAAATTTACCATTTTCAATTATAAAATGGCCCTGCTCTAAGTAAAAGGGAAAGAGAGAGAGGACCCCACCTGCGATAAGTCTTGATAGTATCGCCAGATTCTGTACTTTGCAGCCAGTTTGTTTTCCTCCAATTGCAATTTTATCGTAACTGTCATTTTAATATACATCCATGCATATTTTTTTAAAAATTTTATAGCAGAAGGAAGAATTTTGTAATTGACTAACTTTGTCTTGCCAAATTGCGTAAAAAAAATTGAAATGTAACTTTTTGAAAACTATAGCTGTACTTATTCATTAGCATAAACTAATTCTTTTTGAAAAATATTGCAATTTGCAATATCTAACTACCTTTAATAGTTAAAAAATTTTTTAATGTGTTTCAACTATTTTGAGAATATGCTGTATAGGATGGCAGTTTTGGAGGTGTTATTTATAACTAATTCAGATAGTTATAGGCTGTGAGGTTGGATATAGCAATAGTATGTTATACTTTTGTATTTTCTTTGGGTTTGTTTCTTTTTCCTTATATTTAAACCTCTTTCTTTCTAAGGTTAAGCTAATTATTTGTTAGTAAAATAAAATCTGAATTAGGAGAAAGGGGAATTCTGGATTTATGAAAGATTTTGAAGTGAAATTTATTTTGTAATAATTTGTGTGTTGAAATTCAGTTTAATTTGTCAAACATTTATATGTAGTATAAAATTGTATTAAGAGCAACTGCTTAGCTTTATTGTAGGGGGAAATAGTTTCTGCTTGTTTCTAAATTGTATTACCTAAGGTTTCTGTTGATACTTATATTTGAGAAGGAGAAAAAGAATCATAAGAATTATATTATTCCTTCTTATAATGCAGTATATAGTAATTTATATAACTGGTATGTTTGTTAATGCAATTTTTAGCTGTATTTTAATTTCTTTTAGTCAGAAACTTTTAACTTACCCAACGTGTTTTTTGCAGTCACCTTTTGAAGGGGGTGTGTTTAAATTGGAACTGTTTTTACCAGAAGAATATCCTATGTCTGCTCCTAAAGTTCGTTTTATGACAAAAATTTATCATCCTAATATAGATAAATTAGGCAGAATATGTTTAGACATTTTGAAAGGTAAGATTGCTTTCCAAATATTTGCTTCACTCATTTCCTGCAATTTAAATATTTTTTTTTAATAAAAATATTTGTTTCCTAATATTCTTATTTCTAAAAATGTATGCGTATATTTTTTGAACTTTTCTTTTTATTAAACCAAATATTATAATCATTTAAATTGGTACTATATATATTTAAACTGGTGGAAAAAATTGTCATGTATTTAAATTGATAGGAAAAAGTTCCTGAAAGTGGCATTTCTAATATATTATAATTCTTAAAATTGTTGGAGTTCTTTTGTATACATTGCTGTACTTTTTAATGCAGCTTCATTGGAGCAATGTACCATGAATAATGGAATTTCCTTTGGAAATCATTGATCCTTCATCCATTTTAGTCTTTCCTCATCTGTGCATAGCATAAAAATTAATGTATTATTTGTGGGAAAGATAATTTGCATATTTGTTGGAATTTCTGAGCATATAAGGCTGCTGTACAATATTGTATCCTGGTATGGATGCATTTCCATTCTGGGATGTATCTGTAGCTAAAATTTATGAATGGGATTAAACATTTTTTTCTTGTTTGATTTTTAACTATTTGGGAAGGGTAAATACTGCAAAAGAGAGAAAAAATTGCTGGTATAAAATTTTCAAATTTTTGGAGTGTGCGACAATATTGATATTCAGTGCTAATAAAATGAAGTTGTGTGTGTGGTGGAGTAATAATTCCGCTGATGTCTTTTCAAACATTTTATAAATATAATATCAGATTAAGGTCCACTTTCCATCATTTTGAGATTTTATTATCTATGAGATAGAATCGTGGGATCTTTTCTTTGTTGAGAAAATTTTGTAGCTTTTCTGCCGATTGTAAGTGTTCATAATAAGTTATGTGTTTAAGATATTTTAATGAGTTGGGTTTGAAATAATAGACCCAGTATATGAAGAGATGGCAAACGAAAGTTTCAGCTGCAATGTTTAATGACACGGTTATCAACTAAGCAAATATTCATGCAATAATTTGTCATTTTCATGTGATTTACTATCTAGTTGAGAAAATCTCGAATTCTTTACTTATGATTAATTATTGATATCAATTTCAACTGTAATTGATACTTGCTTCATTTTTTGTACTTATTTCTGCTTGTATTTATATAAATGATATTTAAACATTACATGAAGAGTTACATCTTAAATGAATTAATCAGCAGTTATAACTGCAGAATTAGGGATTTTTTTTTTTTTGAATTCCCAAATAATATTGCTAGTCAACAAGATCTCTGCCATCTTCTCATTGCATAGTTCAATATTGAAGTTTGTAAGGGACCAAATTGTTTGAGCTTATAAGTCAGATACCTTGTAGATATGTTCCATTACTGAAGAGAATTCAAGACAAATTCTGGATATTATAATTCCCAAAATACATCTGAGTAATGCTTTGATTTAATAATTTTGATGCATAATAAAGCACAGCTTACATTTGCAATTCATTACAGTGCCTTCTACACCATTATATTATTGAGGGATGACCCAATTTCTGCAGCCACCACAATCAAAATATTGATAATTATTGTCTGCTGCTTTATAAATCATCAAAGATAACATGCAGACTCATTATTATGACTTATGCTGGTCAGCTATTATGCATCAGATTAATTTTTTACACCATAATATATAGCATTTCCAGAAGATATTAAGCAAAAAAAAAACCATTTTTCTGTGATTATGATATAACTGTAAATTCATATTAATTGGTGAAAAGCTTTGACTGTTTTAAAATTCTCATCATGATTGCAATGTAGTGCGTATTCAGTTCAAATGTGGAATAGATTTTTGCTTAAGCTGTTATATTTGAGCTATTTTGTTGTATTCCATTACCATTGGCAAAATTTCTGCCAATGTATAGCATTGGCAAAATTTTTGCTTTCAAAAGATTGTGGTACTGATTTTTCAGTTTACTGAATTCATCCTTTTAGGAGTTTGAATATAAAAAAATCTCAAATTCCATTCCTATATTCCAGCTAACTATCCAAACAAGGAAAGAAATTTTATAACCTAATATTTTGACTTATTTTTGTGGCTAATTTACTCTTGTAAGTATTGTTTACTACTGATACATAGCATATTTTCCTTCCCTGTAATAAAGTGTTTGTGTATATATATATATATATATAATATAATGCAACAGTTAAATCATATTATTCGAAAACTGCATTTACAAGCAAAGGTTTCCACAAGATTTGAAATGAATTGGTGTTAATTTTTCATTAAATTCGCTACATTTGGACGAATGACTGAATGATGGTTGTGATGCAAGTGTCACCTGTATCAAACGGAATTAATCATCTTTTTCTCGTGTTTTGATTTTAACTGCATGATTATTTCTGTAGAAAGTATATTTAAAAATAATGGATTGATATTAGCTTATTAGAAAGTAATTGTTGTAGTTTTGTTTATTAATTGAAGATAGGCATAAAAATCTTAGAGTGGCAAATGATATATTTTCATTTCTTTCTCATGCCAGATAAATGGAGTCCTGCTCTTCAAATTAGGACTGTATTACTTTCAATTCAAGCTTTACTAAGTGCTCCCAACCCCGATGATCCCTTAGCAAATGATGTTGCAGAACAATGGAAAATTAATGAAGCAGAGGCTATAAAAACTGGTATGAATCTTGAAAGTATAATTTGTTGGTAACAGTCTGTACGCTTTTTTTCCCCAGTGTAACCGTAACTGTTCCTCGGCCCTCTATCGGTCGTTACGATGAACAATCAGTCCATGTCTTGGATGCGAACGTAAAGCATGATGTAATCCCCGAGTATTATTTTTATGAATATATGTTAAATGTTATTGTCCTCAATAATTTTGTCCCCTTGTAAATCATGTCCTTTAATGTCATTAAATGTATTTTTAACTAAATTGGCATGATTTATTGATTTTAATAGTCTATCCTGACTGAGTTAGACTTTTGGCGCCCTTTCGATCACAATAATTTGGCAGCCCAACGTTCGGCCCGAATCAATATTAAACACTTGAAAATCAATGTTTACGTTCCAAGGCAGGGACTCATTTTCCTTTTCAGCTTTTTTGTTACCACTCTGGATAACTAGGTTATGATGAAAATAAACCATCTGTAATTCTTCGCTCCGAAGAAAAGTACCAGATAAGTGTTCTGTTTTGTAAATATTATTGGTAATAGTTGTTGATTTAATTCCGTTACTGTCAACGAATTAATTTACCAAAGAAAAGCCTAAGTTTTGATTCAATCAAAGTAGATGTTTTGTTTTAAACATGTTTCTGTTCTTCACCCGAAGAAACTCGAAAGTGTCAGATTTGTTGCATTAAATCTTATTAATATCAGTTGGAATTTAATTCTATCAAACCTGATGAATTAATTTATTTGAAAATAGCACGCAGAGTTTTGTTGCTATTAAAATGCAACTGATAACTGTGTTAATGTTTAATATCGTCAATCCAGACGAATTAAAAAAAAACGAAAGTTGTAAATAAAGTCAGTGTGGATACTTTTATATTTCAATTCTTGAGTAAATTGATAAGTTTTGCTTTTGAAATGCTGAATATTCCATGAAAATCTTCACATGTTATGGCTTTTATAGAAATGTAAAAAAAATAAAAATAGAACTAGAGTTATTTTGATAGGAGTAAGGATTCAAAGTCCAGACGGGAAAAACGCAGAGTAAGCATAAATTGGAATGATTTAACACCAGTCTCTTCCTGTCTGAATAGCTATTAGATGAAGAGAATATTATTATTCTTTCTTTTGAATTATTTTCATTTTTTTTGAGTTGGTATTTATGCAAGAAAAAAAATATTGAACATTTCAGAGAGTAAAATTGTGATAAAACTTTTCTTTCTGTGAATCTGATTATTATTTTATTTATTTGTATTGAAAAAAAGAATTAAATAGTAATTTTTACAGTGTTATAAAAGTTATATGTGTTCAATAAAAACAAATTGTTTGTGAATATGAAAAATAATTGTTTTTGTGAATGATTCATATATTTTGGAAATACAATAATTGAAAGAACTGTTTTATTCTTTTATAAATTGCTTACATATTGTTTTACTAAGAAAGGATATTCAGAATAATTGTTGAAATTGTTGTCATAAAATTATTTTATGTTGAATATCGGGATATAAAAAATTGCTGAAAAGAAGTTAAAGTATTATTTTGATTACTCATTTCTGGTAATTCTGAAATAAGAATTTTATTTTTATGGTTAAGAATTTTTTAAGATAATTTTTCAGTATTTACCTCAAATTTTATAATACTAATTGTTCACTGTATTTACTTTTCTTTTGTATGTATATATATACTTACACTTTAAAAATTGAATTATATATTATATAATTATTATTGTTTTAAATTTAGTTTCGCTTTGAAAAAAAAAAAAAGAGAAAACAGCTATGTAGTTTTGTTTTATCAAAACAAAAATGCTAAATTCTTTGAATTGAATTTCATTACCTTTTTTTTTAAAAAAAATAATTGATTTAGAATATTGCAATTTGTTTGTTGTTTACTTGCAGTTTCGTTTTAGGAAGCAACTTTGTAATTGAATTATTTTCGTTTTATATTTATTTGATTGATAATTTTTTGTATTTATTGACTTTATACAGTATAAAGTGTTTATTTACAAAGTAATATAGATATTGCTTGCTTCACTGTACAAATTTTAGGAATGTAATAGCTTGCATAATTTTTTTATTTAAAAGAAATTTATTTTTTGATCATTTGAAATTTTAAGTATTTTGATCTTCCTTCCCCCAAATCATGGCGTATTTGGCGAAAGCCTGACCTTTTAGAGATATGCGAGGAAATAGAGATAGAGGTAGATACTTCCACTAGAGTAATTGACATAAAACAAAAAATTCTTAAGTCAATCGTATGATGAGGAGGAAGTTTGGATTATTCTTGATAGAATTCTTACTACTAGAAAGGAGGAGAGGGCTCGGAAGAGCAGCGTGAATTAGAAATAAAGAGATTAGAAGCAGCACAGAGTAGTCAACGCCTAAATGATGAGTCTAATAATAAAGTAGAAACCGAACCAAAAATTCATCTCGCTCAGATCACACCCAAGTTTGATGAAAAGCATGACGAAATGGGGTTATATTTAATTAATTTTGAAAGAAGAGCAGAAATGGCTCAAGTACCTAAGAAAGACTGGGTAGCCTACTTGTTAGCGGTTTTGCCAGCAGAAATCTCAAATATGTTAGCCAGAGAACCTGCGATTAATGCTAATGACTATGATTTTGTGAAAAAAATCATTAAAAAGATTCAAATTAAACAGTGAAAAGCTAAAACAATGTTTTTATCGGCACCAAAAATCAGAAGAGAAATCTCGGAGGAATTTTGCACATGAACTTAATAGTTACTTTACAGAATGGATCTCAGATTTAGCAATCAAAACCTTTGAACAACTGAAGGATCTGATGATCACTGAGCAGCTGAAGTACCGTGTTCCTGTTGAAGTGAGAGAGCATTTTCTCCATGAGTGAATTGATATGAAGACTCCTTATGATCTAGCAGAAAAACTTGATGACTACGAAAGCATTAAACAAAGTTTTAGAAGAGATTTCACAAAGGAAAGGGGCTATAATTTTCACACTGGAGGGCATTATAGCAGAGTTAAACCCAAAGAGGTTAGATCCAAATTTCATATAAAAAAGGAACCTGTCAATGAGAAGGGCCATGAGAAAGATCCTTTGTGTGCTCACATAAAGTATGTATCTCAATACTGTATCTAATTCAGACAATAGGTCATCACGACATGTGAAACATTCTGTTTATTGTTATGGTTGTGGTCATCCCGGATTTATAAAATCGAAATGTCCAAATTGTTCTTCAAAGAAAGATAAGGCTCAAGTTAATGCAATACATATGTTCACTTGTTTTACCCCTCCAGTAGTCTTACTCTCCATTGAAATATATGAAGCTACAGGAACAGTTTGTGCTGACACTGGAGCCAGTCAGTCAGTTGGTGGAGAACTGGTGTTTAATTTTTTAAAGAAGCATGGACAGAAATTGACCTTGCTATCTGTTTGGCAGATGGTCAACAATCCACATCAGTTGTTTTAAAAACTACAGTGCCGATAAAAGTGCTTGGTCGAACTTTCCGCACTGATTTAAATTTTCTGCTGCATGCTAAAAGTAATGGTACTCTCCTCGGAGTTGACTTTTTGAAGAAATCAGGAATTGTGATGGATATGAAAAATAATTTCTGCCATTTTGGTGATAAACCGAACTGCAGAGTACCTTTTGCTAAAGATATTCCCTTACCTAGGAATAATAGTCATGTCGAAAAGATTAGTAGTTCTTGTCCGATGAATTCAGTCACAAGTGATAATTCAGTGCAAAACAATTTTTTCGCTCCTGAAACTAATAGTCTTTGTTTACGCCCAGGAGAAGGTAAATATTTGACAACCAAACAACGTGACAGCCTTAACTCGTTGCTAAAAGAATTTGAGCCATGCTTTCATCCAGGGGGAGGAAATCCCAGTACACCAGATCAGTACCCAGTACACTGATCCCAGTACACCAGATCAAGTTCTTGGAACTTACCATACCAATATGCTGAAACCTTATGAACTGCCTCCAGAAAGGAACACAACTCCTGTAATTCCCCTCAAGAGAAGAGGTAGACCTAAGAAGTACAGTACTGACTCTTCGCCGAGACGTCGTACGAGCCAGAGGGGGAGTCTGTAACCGTAACTGTTCCTCGGCCCTCTATCGATCGTTGCGATGAACAATCAGTCCATGTCTTGGAAGCGAACGTAAAGCATGATGTAATCCCCGAGTATTATTTTTATGCATATATGTTAAATGTTATTGTCCTCAATAGTTTTGTCCCCTTGTAAATCATGTCCTTTAATGTCATTAAATGTATTTTTAACTAAATTGGCATGATTTATTGATTTTAATAGTCTATCCTGACAGAGTTAGACTCTTGGCGCCCTTTCGGTCACACCAGTAATAATTTTCAACCTTAACGTAACTTAAAGTCCTGTCCTACATATATATTACTGTTATGAAGATTTTTTACAAATTTATTAGATTGTGGTTTTGTATGTTTTTGTTTATACCTAGTGTGAGCAAAACTTTTCGTCACATTAATTATTAGGAAAAATATATATATCATTACGATACATACCTAATTGTTAGATTGATCCATAGTTTCTGATGAATGACTAATGGAAGTGCAAGTGCAACTGCATGTACATTTGACTGGTAATATATGTGGGACTGATTACTCTTTGTTATTCATTTCATAAAAGGGAATAATATTGGATGTGCATTTAAGAGAAGTATTTCAAGGAAGAGTTATATCATTGAGTACAAGAAATGAATTATCGAAGACTCATGGGATAAGAACCTTGCAACTTTTGCATAGGGAAGAAGTTAGGTTTTCAACTGATCTAATAAAAACGATTGGTGGACAAGGAATTTCTGTCAACAGTTGAATGATACAGATGCTAAAGTTGCATTTATTTCTAGCACTGGAGATACTTGTCTGCAATTTTTGTATCAAAGGCTTTTTGTTGTCGACAAACTATTTGTATGTTTTTGCAACTTTTATTTTCAAGAGAAAAAGATAAAGTTTCTTTTCACTTCTTCAAGATTTTAGCAAAAATCCGCATGGTTTTATGTTGCTGTATGTGATTTCTCAGAAGGACAGTGAGATCGGCGTCATTGCTTATTACTGAGGAAGTTACGTAAAAAAATTTTAAAGATGTTTTGACTCTGCCAGACGGAAAAAAGTTATAGAATTTTTCGAGAATAGCCAGCTGCATATTTGAATATTTGGTCGTGATGGTTATAATTAAAAACAAGTTTAAAAGTATCCATTGAATTTCACTTTAAATTCGTTACTTATATAATCTTTAAAATAATAAAAGTTTGAATTTCAAAAATGCTTCATTATTCATAAACTTTCACGGAATAAAGTTTTGCATTGCATTTATTATCAAGTTATTTTAATTAAGAATCATCCATTCTTAATTTCCGTTTAAATATGGCAAATTATAATTAATTTGATTAAACAATCAAACATACTCATAAATTGCTTTTACATTCCTGTAAATGGTTATTCTTTTAAATGGAAGTAAAGAAATTAATACCTTTCTAAGAAAGTCATAAAAACGAAATAGTTTCATTAAGAAAAATTCACAATCTCAATGCTTTATTCATTGAAAACAAAAATAAAAAGCAATTTATGGAAGATAAATGTTGCAGATATGCAAAATCTGTTATCAGCACGCACTTAACTAGTGTCATTTCTTGAAATGTCTGCATTTCAGCACTAATTTAAACATGGCTGAAGATGAATAAGCATTGGTTAAGTTGGGAACTATGCTGAATTTATGAATACCTTTTGTGAATAGATTATTGATTTAAAAGCGAAGAATGACGTTTTTTGCAGGACTCATGTTCAGACTTTTGTGCTTGCAATCGCACCCTATTTAGACATCTCACCAGAAGAATTCAAAGCCTCGCTGAGGGAGGTGAATGTATTAACTGTACATAGTATTGCTGTAATTCTTCTATATATTTAAATGTAAATTCTGTCGGGAAAAAAATGACACGCTTTGAAAATCTTGTGGTATCGTTTTGAGCAAAAATTAGTGCAAGATTCAGTTTTATATTGTGCGACATACTTTTGTGTGAAAATTTAATCAATGCTGCAAATTGAAGTGATACTGAAAGGATACAGTGTCAAGCAAAGCTGAATTATCATGTAATGCGGCAAGGAAGGAAAAACAGATTTCAAAAGATATGTCTTGATACTATTTTGCAAAAGTTTTTATTCATCAAGCTTATGGAATTTATGTAATATCTCATCGTATTTAATTTTTTAAAAATCTTAATTTAATCCATATTACTTTATGCTAAAATGTTCTTGTATTTCCTGACTCAAATCTCACGCTTTTATTCATTTCTAATATGTGCTCTAAAAGGTCGATAAATCTAGTTTCTCACACTGCGAGCGAAGGGTTAAAAATCCCCAACACTCACACATTTCTGTCAAATACTCAGGGTTTTCATTCTTAAGTCGGACATATATATATAATATAAAATCCTTATTAGGACTTTTTCTCACTTTGCCCTTGTATTCTGGTGCGAACGAATGCTTTTATTATTTGTCCCTGTGTGCAAACCTTGTCCTCCTAGGGAAAATTAAAATGAAGTCTGTTCCAAAAGTGTCATCTTTTCGGCTGCGTATCTGCTGAAATTATGATATATAATAATACTTTAATGAACATTTGAAATCAAACATTGTAACTTTAGTGATCGTACTGATGTTTAAAACTGCAAACTACGATCGTACTCGTGTTATACCTCTCCTACGAGTCATTTCTGAGGTCACTTTATGGTACTTCCCTATCCCCATTTTGTCACTAAGCTATATTTTATTGGAAAATATTTTGAATCCTATTGCTGTTTTCTTTTACCTAGTAAATCGTATTAGGTTAATTGTAATTTATCTTAATAGTAATTTAATGTAAAAATAAGGAAATTGCACTTAACATCAAAAATATAGGTTGATACCTTGAAAGGGTATAGGATGAAAAAATACCTTGTTCTATGCATTTTAAACCACAGATGTTAAAAAAGTTCCTACCAATAAGACGCAAGTACTGAAATGAAATCTTTCAAGAAGGATAACAGTCTATTCCCTTTCCACTGACGTTGCGCAAACGCAACACCTGTTTTTATTTTCCCCTCCTTCACCGCAGAAATACCTGCTTTATAGAATGTACTGACAAAGAGTGACCTTGCCTATTGTATTTCTGAACCAAACCCCAATTTGTTTTTTATTTTATTTTTAAAAAATGATTTCGGAAAGTTGAGCAGCAGCAACAACAAAAATACTTAAAGTAAAACATCCATTATTAGGTGTAAAATAATTTATTTAGGGCAATTTTTTCACTGATTTGTTAGTAATGCTATTCTTTAACAGAAAACTAATTTATTCAAAAATTTGTTTCTTTTTTATATTTATATTGACCGTTGCTTCAACGCAACACCGGCAGTTAATGGGTTAATGAGAGGATGCTTTGTAATGTTTATGGTTGTTGAATATTTTTATTAATATTTTGTAGTGCTTTTATGACATTTCCAATTTATTTTTTCTTCATTTCTTAGCTAGGGAATGGACTCGTTTATATGCAATGAATAATTGAAATCTACAGTACAGCTGAAATTGTTCTGGTTGGTCACTCAATACAGTGGACTCATGCTGACTGTCCATTAATTCAGGCTGCCCTCTATGTTGTGGCTGGAATATAAAATTCTGCTTATCAGATTATAGTTTAGAAATTCCTTTTGATCCTTATAAAAATTTGTTTGTCCTCTAAGTGATATATTATATGCAAAAACTTTGCTAACATATGTGATTCATTTCTTGTGTCATCTGTTGGGATATCATAGGAAGCTGTTTCTTTATTTTATGTTATGGGAATAATTAACTGTAAACTATAATATCTATGCATATGTATATTTGTTAATGCAACTGAATGGTTTATTATCACACCATAGAACGCTTCTTAAATTAAAGTTGCCTTCGAATAATGTTTTATTTTTTAAAAAATTCAAGACAAACCTTATATATTTTTTAAAATTTTTGTTTATGTTACATATAATGCTACTTTATTTTGACGTTTCATGTGTAAATAGTTGACTCTAAAGTGCCTATAATCCTATGCAAATCTTAATACTTTATGTAAAAGTTAATGTAAAAAAAAAACTTTTCTATTAAAAAGTTCAGTGTCTTTTATGTGTTCATTCAGCATAAAAAAGTAAAGTTTGAAGTTAAACAATATCTCTTGTAAATTTTATGTAATGCTATTAAGTTTACATTTAGATGAAGTGTTAAAACTTAATTTTTATATTGGTTTTTTTTTTTTTGATAAATTGGTACAAAACCATTTTTTTTCCTTTATTTATATTTAAATTTTAATGTATTAAATTGAAAACATAACTTTTTTTACAGTTGAAATCGGTTCTTCCAATAGCATTAATATACATTTCTAACTTTTCAAAGCAGATACACAATCATTTTTTGAACTTCCTTGAGAAATGTATCAATGATTGAAGAATGTTTAAAAGAGATAAAATGTCTTTAGGAAAAATCAATACATAAAAGAGAAGGCCACTGATATTGCCATCCTATCTGCCGTCCAGGTTGTTGCTCAGCCATGTGTAATGATCTCGGAATACTTGTCTGGTAACCTCTTTATGCTGTTGATAGTTAATGCTACATAATGTTTCAATGTTCATTTATTATTCCTTGTAAACTTCATAACTTCTGTTTCATTAAATTTTGTAATAATGAAATGGTTGTAAAATGTTCTTATGATTTTTTTCTGGGAACCTAAAAAATTGTCTATATTTAGGTCGGTACAAGATATATTTTCTTTAGGCAAAGCCAATTGTTTAACTTAAAATATGATTTTATTCTGTGATATACTTTTACTAATTAATTCCATTTCCTACAATTTTCAAGTTTTTCCGAATCATGTATATAATCAAGTTTAATGAATTACTGTTAAGAATAAAATGTACTTTTTCATGTAGCTATATTTTTCGTATATATACATATATATAGAAATGAAAATAATAAAGAATTTTGGTAATATTTATTTCTTAATCGTGTACTTTTATTTTATATGAAGTGATATCAAACAGTTTAAAGCTTTTCATGCTCATGAATCAGAGAATTTTAATGTGTTCTTTTTTATTTTTGAACTTTATATCAAATTATGTAGAAAAAAAACTGTTCATATCCTTTTAGTTCTGAGTTACTGGCCGTTCCTTATGTTATTACTAATTCTAGGGTTTGGCAGCTCAAATTAATAATTTTCTGTTTGTATTTGATTTCAGATTATAGTGATTGCTTGAACAGGGGTGGATACATTCTAGCATTTTAAGGGAGGCTCAAAAAGATGGTCTTGAGTACAGAAATGTTAAGAGGGTTTGAGGCTCAATAAAAAGTGCAAAATCAACCAGAAATAACAAAACTGTCATTACACCCCATATTACTTTATTTTACATATAAAATTTCAGCTGGTATTTTGAAACTAGTTAATTAGTTTGAAGGACATAATAGGAAGTGTTAAAGCAAATCATTACCGTAAGCTTTGTCTGCATTATTCTATATACAAAATATATAACATTTAGCGCTCTTATATACATACTGTTTTGACTCGACTATATAGAATGTGTTATATTTAGAGTTCATAAGTAATTTTATTCAAAACTGTACTATCAAGGAAGCTTTTCTGGAAAAGATGGAATATGTTAAGGATTCAAAAAATTGGATTATAAAAATAAATAATATTCTTTTGTGTAACCGGTTTCAATCAGTTTTTTTCACAAGTAATCATGTACAGAACGATCAATTACTCAAATGCCTCTGACAGTTTTCCTTACTGACTACAAAATGCTATCGGGATTTTTGGAGGTGGCTGATGATCCTCCAGTTGTATCCACCCTTGTCTTTAAATCATCATTTGTTTTATTCTAAATTTTTAAAAAGCATTTTTTTATGTGTGTGTGTGTTTTGTGGAAATTCTGAATTTTGCTTTTTTACTTTAGTACTTGTTTGAGGATTTTAAGTTTCAGATTTTCTTCATTTTCAGAGTATTGTGTGGACAGTGCTCTGGAAAATTTCCATCTCAAAATCATATGGGAGGGGGGCTTGAATTTTGTGCTTTTTAATGAACATGATGACCGAATTGGCATTCGCATTCACTTTTTATTTGATATGTTATTGTAAGTATTTTATGCTGAAAGGATTGGCATCATGATAAGCATTTCCTTTGATTCAAGTGTTTTAATTTAATATTCATTTGTTAATTCAAATTTTAGTAAGATTTTCTCCCAAAATTGCTAATTTAATTAATAGCAACTAAAATTGCATGATTCTAAATTTTTCTTTGCAAATTTGTGATGTTTCTACTTTTTTTCCTTTCCTATTTATAAAATGTTAAAGCCAGATATAACATTCAGTGTTTTGAAATTTATTCCTGTGTCATAAAATTATAATTTAAAAGCTTTCTCCAAATTAGTTGATATTCTATCAACCTGATTATTTACATCAACTTGCAAAAATGTCGTATAAATGAACGGTATCAGTTGTCATGTCTTACTGATTATCAGGCTGTTGATAATCTCGAAGTCATTTATGTTCGGCTGGATGAAATTGCATCGAATATTTTCTTGCCACGATGACACTATAGACATTTATGTTTCGGAATGCGCATATGTATATACAATATAATGTATAATTTGTATATGTAATAATTTCTTATCCTATTTGGAATGAAAATATTTCTAGCACGTTTTTCTTTCCTTTATAATGATTATGTAGAAGATAGTGGAAATTTTTATTAATGTATTTTAATTTAGATATTTTTTAATTGAAACAAATGGTAACTCAGACTAAAGCATTATTAATAGGGAATTTATTGAAAACATATAAAAATTAAAATTTAAACATAAATAGAATTACAAAATATGGGTTTACCCTCTTGCTCTAAGTTTAATTGTTGTATCTTCATAACAATACTGAAAAGAACAAGAAACAATATCAGAATAAATAACCAAAGCGAATAATTTAGGTAGAGATAAGTTTCTAAGGCTAATGTCTGTTAACAGATGGCATTTAATGCTACAGAAAGGAAAGTGATTGATTACTTATTGTATCGAATACCGAAGTAAAAGATCAAAATGTTATTCTGTGCAAGCTAAAAAAAATCCCCCGTAGAAACTCAATTCTAAAATGCGCAATGTCAAAATTGGGAGGAAAAAATGCAGCATAGCTTATGAGCTTATTTAGAATGTTTGGTATGAGTTTCCCTCATGTGAAAATTTATTTAATCGTAACTTCTCTGTTGAGATTTCCCGGTTGAATCAGTCTTTTGGGGGGAAAGAGATTAAAGATCCCAAGCTATTAATGGATTAGAAATGAGAATGATTATATTAATTTAAGAATTATTTTTATGTTTAATCACATGCTGCTTGTGTGAAAAATTCGATCTTTCTATTCTTTGGAATCAAAAGTACAAATGTTTTTATTGTATCAACATTTTCAATGCTAGCACATTTTCTGTTGTCAATATTACTTGTAAGCATGTTTCTATTATTTAAAAGAGTAATTAAGAAAAGACGAAAGGCATTAATGTAATATTTTCAGTTTCAATTTAACATAATTGCTTATCATTCCCTTTTGAGCTGGTATTTTGCATATTTATTTCATTTATTATTTCTGCAATGTCTATTTTTTGATAAAAATTATCAACAGCATAAAAGGGTATTATTTATTTTATTTAGTGTTGAAGTTTTAGCTATTATTATGAATTCAGTTCCGGATTTTTAAAGTTGACTTTTATGTAGATTAACGAGATTTGAAGCAACACTTTCAAGATATTGACAATTTTCTGTGCAATTTTTGCAGTTGCAACTCAGATATGGTTCTTGCTGCATAAAAGAAAACTTAAAACCTTAGTATGATTTTCCTCTGTATCACAAACTTTATGAAAGTATTTTTTCCCCCTTTTTTTTTATGAAAACCAGTCATTTATGTTGCTTCTATAAAGAAATTTATTCTTTCAATGCAGACTGAAAATGTTTCCCTATAAATAATTCATTTTCCTGCATTTAAAAAATTTCTTTAATTCTTAAAAACAGAAATTGATGTAGTAAGTTCAAAGATTTTATAATATATTTAGCTCATGTAACAGTATAATAAATGTGGTGTTTCAGATTTATTTATACTTTAAAAGAAAATTTTGCTTGCATGTTATATGAATCTTTCCGATATGAATTTCTTTGTCAGTTTAATACACGATATTTGTTTCCCCAGCTTCGTATCTTATAATTATCACAAAGATAATGATAAAATAAGAACTCTTGAAGAAAATTTTTGTGTCTCTGCTCTTCATATTTTATTTTACATCTATAAAATGTGTGATGTATCCCTTTCTTATGTATTTTGTTTTTAATTCAGCTCAATTTTTTTAGCACATGATTTACCCTACTTTTAAAAGCAGCTTATTTGTAAATAATATTTAGCTGCTTTGTTTTTAAACATTTTTTATAACTTGCTAATATTCAACGTAATCATATAGCTCAGTTTTCAGTAATAATTTATCGAGATTCTTTTGAAAGAATCTGTTAATTTTAAGTAATATGTTTAAATGCAACAAGTCGATATCAAATTCAGTTTGCAGAAATAATTATGTAACTTATATTACAAATAGTGCAGTGAGCCTCTGTAGTTTCATTTGTTTGCAGTTTTAAATTATGCTAAAATATTTACAAAATGTTAATTTTTATTCGTAGTTCCACGATTTTTTTTGTTGTAGTATGATTTACGATTCCATTACTATATTTATTTCAATTCATTGATTAGTTTCATATTTGTATTTGCAAACCATAATATGCTTCCCCCCCCTTTTTTTTCTATCTTGTAAATTTAACTCGAAAAAAAAAGCATGGAACATGTTTTAGTGTTATAATTTTTATATTATTACAGTGCTTTATGATGCAATAAGAAATGCTTTTTTTCATTTTGCAATGCTATAAATCTGGAATTTCATTGATGTAGATTGTATTTTCTGTCATCGATTTGTAACTTATGTTTTTAAATGATTAATTTGTATCTATATATTTACATCTGGCGAATTTGTGTTTTAGAAATTTATTTCTATTTGTAAAAGTTTGAAAGGACTTTTAATGACTACTTTTATTTTTAAACAGGAATTTATTTGGTGAATCTTTTTTGAGTACATTGAAGATTTATTTTTTGTCTAGTTTTTTTCCCCCTCACTCCACCAGTTCTCATTAAACAAAGATTTAAAATGAATTTAAAAAATTGATACTACAATAGAATTTATCATTTTTTCCAAAACAAATGATTAAACTGAAGCTTTTATACTGCCCATTTGTCCTTTATGGCATGAAATTGTGTTCAATATTGTTGAAGTTGAATTTCAATATTGTTCTAGTAAAATGCCGTACCCCTCTCCCTTCTTCCAAAAAATTATCGGTCATTGCCTTGGAGTGTGTGCCTCGAAATGAATAGAACATTTTTGTGCTTTTGTTCACATTTTAAGTTAAGGACTGCAGCTTTAATATTGATTCTTCCGTTTGGGAAGACTCATTACATTCCTTTGGGATATGGCATTGTAAAGCACTGAGTTGTATCGAAATATTTCCTTCACTAATTAAAAACTTATATTTCCAAAGCACGATGAAGGTAATCTTTAAGTAATGACTGTAAGTATGAATTACTTTAAAAATTCTAATTTTTTTTAATTTGTTAATATTTTTTTTTCAGTACCATGAGCGTTTTTTTTTTTTTTTTTTAATATTTTCTCTTCAATTTTTGTGAAACTTCTTTCTTGTTAAATATACATCCCTCCATTTTATTTACGCAAAATAATCCATCTGCATGAGTTTCCAAGTTCAAGACTGTAGTATTTATTAAATGTCTTCAAATATAAGATTTAAAATCCTGCATGATACAGAAGTAATTTATACTTTGTGTTCTATTTCATATAAATGCTTTGGTGATATTTTTTTTATATCCATTTTGAACTTAAAAGATTTTTTTAAATTATTTTTGTTTGAAATGATATATGTTATGAGTGAATTCAGACGTTAAATATTGACAGTTATCGATTATTTTTACAATTCTGTTGCATTACTTCTAATTTAAGTTTGATTTTTAATACTTAAATGTATATGTGTGTCCTTGTCTCAGCTTATTTATTTATGTGTGTACCTGTAGAAATTGACTAGCTTTGTTGCTGACAGCATTTACTAGATATGTCAAATACTTGTTTTTAAGCACCAATTATATTAATAAATTTATGAATTTTATTAAAATTTGTGATATTAGTTTTGATTTGTTTGGATGTTTAATGTTGTTGTGGCAAGATGTACAAATAACGATTAACTATCTTCTAAAAGTATAACCACATCAAACTGTTAGTTTTATGTGAATATAAATAGAATCCCAATTTTGATGAAGTTTGTTTTGTTTTTAAGCTCAATTACAAATATCATCGGCTCTGATAATCAAGTTTCATCAAATAGCAGAGACTCGGAGAATAAAGTATTTCTTCTTAGACTCAGTATTCATTTATCTAATTAGATATATGTACAAATACAAGGTTTCTATTTTACTATCTTTCACTACAAAACTGTTCTTCTAATGATATATGTACTCTCATAGTCATCTGTTTCTGCCTTTGTCTGTCTTTATGATTTTATGTTGCTACAAAATTTATTTTTACAGAAATTCAAGTGAGAATAGCTTCAACTTTCATTGAAATGGATTTAAAAAATTGTGATTCACCTTTGAATTTAGCAGATTTAAAGCATCTTATTAAAAATTTGGTTTTCATTTGTGTTTCGATATATAACTCATAACTACATTGAAATTTCATTCACTGACGATATTTTCATACTCGGTATGAATTATTTCAAATTTATATTTAAGACTATATAATGTAACACTAAAAAAATAAAACTTTCACTATGTACATTAAAAATGTATTTTAAACAATTACTAATACAATGAGTGTTACATTATTGTAATTGCAATATTGTATTGTATTTCCTTCTGAAAGATAATTTTATTTCCATTCTCATAAAAACTCAAGTTTCAACAAAATGAAAATGATTCATCTCTGAGCTCTTTATTATTGTATGTGCTTGTAAAAATCATGCTATGGTGTAATTTTAATTCATGTCCTGCTTCTTTATTTTCAACAGTAATTCTGCATAGAATATTTTCATTAATCTAATTTATTCATGTTAAGTGGTTTTTTACACAGTGATTTCACATTAAATAAAAGTGGAAACTTCATAAAATATTGAAACATTTTTATTAACTAGCATAATTTAAATGATGCAGATGCATCAAATAAATCAATTTATAAATTTTACAAATATTGGCAATGAACACTTTGTACACTTAATACAGTAACAACATTATAAATAATTACACCCTTCAAAAGTTATTTTTTTATATTCATTGATATTTTGTACAAGTGGCATAACTAAATTCTGAGAGATAAAATGAGATAAAAATGGTTTTGACCAGCATATTAGTTACAAATAAAAACACTTATTAGTTCTGAAAAAGAAAAGGAGTTTCTTACAGTATATGACATGCTTATTGTAAAAAAGTTGATTAGCATATGAAATCAAAGCCATGAAAACTACTTGAAGTTTTATAATAAATGTTCATTCTAAATGCTTTTTTATTCAGGAGTGAAAAAATGGTTTTACTTCACTTTTTGGAAGGAATGGATATAAAATAAATTTTTCAGTAAATTTATCGAAAATGTAATAAGAAAATTGTTTTTGAATTTCTTTCAGAGCAAATTATAAAACTTCTAACACTAATCAACAAATTTACTTTGCACTTTTTGAATATAAATTGCTTTAAAATCTTTACTTTGTTTTATGTACATCAACATCCTACTTCAAATTTGAATAGTCATTTTCTGTTAATTTATATTTTTTATAAAAATATTTTTTAGCTCTTTTCCTATCTAAAGTTATTATTTTTTACAAGTTAAATTTAACATATATTTCGGCACAAAATAGGATATATTTAGCGATCACTTTTCAAGATTTTTATTAATTAATGCTAGATGCAATTTATCGGAGACCCAAGATAAGTGTTTAAAGTTTTTTTGAGAAATAATTCATTTGATAAAGAAGTTGATTGTTATTTAAAATTAGCAATTCTCATAACACATTCATCTTAACAGAATTTTGAAATACTCGGTAAGACTGGAATTAAATGCAATCAATCATTACCTTTTTTTGTTCATAGAATATAAAAGTTGTTTATATAGCAATTATTAGGGCAAAATGCGTGTGAAAGTTTGGGACAAGAATTTTGAATTTAGAGTATTTTTCTAACAATATTGATTATTTCATACTTGTAATTCAAATTTGAAAATACGATATATTTTAATTCATTTTAGCAGAACATTTTAGTTTAGTTATTTATGATTCTCACGTAATATACAATAATTTTGACATTAGTTATATTTTACAAATTATACGAATAGTTTCACCATAAAAGTTTCCAAAATCTACAGGAAATAATTTTGGATATGAAGCATTGATTTAAAGGAACCACTGCGTTTTACTATGCATAAAGATTTTAATTCAGTGAAGTTTTTGTCGTTCTAGGTTTCTTCAGGTTTATACTGAATGAATTCTACCCGCATTGCAAAGGAGTTTTAAACGAAGTCATTTAATTTTCAGGAAATGGAAGAAAAATAAGTTGTAGCTTCTATTTCATACAATTGAAACGAAATTGTTATGCATGAATCGGCACTTTTCGTCCCGTTGTTGTTTAAGAAATACGGTTTAGTAATTATTTTTTTGAGGAGAGACATTTACACCATTTTTCATCTTTTAATTCTATTTAAAAAATTTCTTATTACTATTTAATTTTTAGAATGTAATGTTGGATTTTAATTCCATCGCATCGTTCGTCTTTTAATCATTTAAGGTTTGGTGTATTGTCTGATTTGTGTCCAATTACTTAAACTCTACCGCCAACAAAAATTCATTTAAATCACAGTTCATATTTGCATATGATCTGTTAAATAAAATCGATATTTAAGATTCGTGGAAACTCATTCAGTAATCACATTCTACCTTTATTCTAATTCGAGATTCTTTTTATACTAATTTTACTGAAAATAAATACCAATCCCTCATCGGCTTAGGTGTTTAGAATTCGTAATACTCTAACAAATCAATGTAAAATGCTTGCGGGCAGCTAAGCCATACTTTTAATTATAACGAAAATTTTCTTCTAAACAATATAGATATAGTTGACAAATGTCTTTTCATTTTATAGGACGAGAAATGGGAAGAAAATAATTAATATTTTTTGCAAGAAGCCGTTTGATGATGTCTTGCTAAAATGTTTGGCTATCTAAATAAATATTTTTTTTAAAAAAAATGTGAAGATTATTTAATTTTATCTTTGTGGTATTAAGAAAAACGATTTTAATCTGGTGTAAGCATTTTTTTTTTCCAGTAAAGTTTTGTTGTGACCCAAATATTTACAAAAATTTATGGGAGGTTTTTATGTCAAATTAATTGTCTTTAAAATATTAATTAAAATAAAATAGCTTTTTTTATGCAGTCTCCGATAAGACAAAGCAAAGGCAGTTTTAAAATATTTCTAGTTTATGTCGTTTCTGCTCTCATCAATTCAGTTCTAAAATATTGTTTTAATTGTGTTTGTGTTGAAAGGGACAATGATTAATTTCCATGGAAAATTTCTCACCATATGGTTGATTAATAGAATCAATCATCTTTGTATTATCAGTATTTCAATATTTTTTCCTTTCTCTATTTAAATGCGATCCGATGAGCAAGATCGTTTTTATAATGCGAGGAGCTTTTAATACCGAGTGTAATTATTTGTTGTGCTAATGGTACTCAGGAAACAGATTCTGTACACCTATCCAGATTATTAGCACGATAATACTTTAGTATTTATATCCCAATAGTTAATTTTAATTTTAGCACTATCATAGACATTGTATTAACTATAAATTCAGCTGTTTTACATATAATGATTGATACCTCAAGTAGCACAACCTGTTGTACAATATTAAATGATTACTGCGTTGAAATCGAGTTTTTACTTAGTCTTTCTGGTTGTATACTGCGTATGAGCCTCGAATGTTTGTATTTCCGCAAATTATTCTTCCAAGATTATTTCCTTTTTATTGCTTAGAAATATTGATTATAAATGGAAGACCCTCCATTAAAACGTGAGTAGAAATTTTTTCCACTTGCATTTTCACATAAAGCATAATAGCCAACAGTTGAAAATCGAAACTTAGAATCTCAAACAAAAAAGAACCAAAATTTAATAGATGGGATTTCCTAAGAACGATATGTATAGTTTTGAAGTATTGCCTCATATCTGTATTGCTTCATTCAATCCTTTATTATTGCCATTAATCCTTTCCAAATGCAAATAATGTTTATTTAGAAAGATGAAGATTAAATGTTGTCAAAATAGCACACGCAACTAACGTGTTTATGTGATGTATTCTTAAAATACGATTTGAAATTTGATTCGATTATAATTATGTATGTTTGAATTTCATATAAAAACATGAAAGAATATTGAATATATGGATATCTAATTTTTGTCGCAAAGAACCACGATAAACGATCTAATTAGCAAAATTTGTATAATATATTAACTATCAAGATATAACAACACTACCCTAGAATTATATCTGCAAAATAATAGTTGTCTCGTTTAAATGTTTCGTATAAAATTACTGACGACTTCTTCAGAAATAATTTTATTGAAGTAATGGGAGTTGATCAATTTTTGATAGCATAAAAAATTGCCAAGGTGACGTGAAGATGTAAAATGTATACTATCATTACTGTTGAAAAAGATTTAATAACATTTCTCATTTACCGAATACACAGCTGATAAAATATCTTTCTTTTGCAATGCTAATTTAAGGTCTTTCTTTCAGCTTTAGTAAAGAATAATAATCAATCCAAATTCATTCATAATCTCGAATTCAGATTCTTGCAGACTAATGTTTAAGCTCGATTTTGTAGATGCGAAGTGTGTTTAACGGAGGTTACTTGTTTCTTTTTATTTATGATACTTTTATATGCTGTTCAATTCCCCCCTCCCTCAATCATCTCGTATTGATTTTAAGTTTAGAGGCTTATAATCTTGTAAATATTTTGAGAGTTAAAAAAATCTGCTTATTGATATAAATATATTGAAAGAGCTTTATTTTATGCATTTGTTATTTCCTCTAAGCAGTTTTATTTACATTTTGTAACCTCCAAAGTACTTTTTTAATCGCTAAACGCAACGGCTGCAAATAGATCCACTTACTTTTATTACGATGCGAATGTTAATTTATTTGGAGAGCTGAAATGTGACGTTGTTCATTTAAATAAATTATAATAATATAAATCATGAAATCGTACGGAATAACTGGAGATGCAATTTCTGTGTCACTCGACTCAAACATATTACTAGAATCGTAATTGAATTTGATATGTATTAACGTAGGAAGTATTGCAGATTGGTTTGCCTAACCATTGAATTTCAAAGTAAAATATTGAAAAAAATTATTTTTGTAAAACTTGTACGAGAATATCGGATTAATAACAATGGAAAACCGTGTCTAACATAATTAGTCCAAGATTTTAATTCCTTATTGGATAAAAAACAAAAAGAAGTTTGATGACTTCTGAATATATCGACTTATGATTGTTTCCATTTTTGATTGAGTATATATATATATTAGGGAAGAGTATTTATTAGGAAATTTTCCATTTCGTCGGATATCTGAAGCTGTTTTTATTAATAGATCTGATGCAAATCATTAGATCGTATTGCTTTTTATATTGCTTCAAATTTTAAAAAATATAAAATATATGTTTATCAAATTATTTTCATTGTTTTGTGGTTAACGTGGAATAACGTTTAAGGTGGAAGTTATGGGAATGAGATGAAAATGGCTTTTTTCTTCGATGTACAAAATTTCACTTCTGTTATTTATTCCATATAGCAATGTAGTATTTGCTATTTTTTTAATGAAAACTTCGTTACTGAAATATTATTATTACATGATTATCAGCCGATACTAATAGTTGCCTATTTAAACTATTTGAGGAACATATATTTTACGTATGTGACTGACATTGATTTGCTGTTTATAAGTATTAACACGTGCGCATAAGAATCGAAATTGCAATAGAATCTTAATAATAGGCTTTAACATGTAACTGAATGTATTATGTATTTGTATTAATGAAGTGAACTGCTAGCGAACTTCGACTTTGAGCAACTGCTTTAACAAACAGCATCAAGTGTTCTACTTGGAATGCCATTTTCATTCCGTCGTCGCAACAGTTTTAACCTCACATTTTGCTTTTCGAGACAAAGTTATTTCTACAATAACGTCTCGTGATTACTTTAATTTCAAAACTGCTTCAAGATGCGTGTAATTGGTCGCTGACATTCTTTTTCCGTGTTTGCAAGTCCTGCTCTCCAATAGGATGAACCATAAAAGATTTTACACCATTTAAGAAATGTTGAAGACACGTTTGAAAATTCAGAATTTCAAGTTAGATTTAAAAAATTAGTCATAAATGGTATGTTTATGACAGATTTCACTAATCTACGGCGGTTCTGAATTGATGAGAGGGTATCACTGGTTCTGGAACTGTTTGATATACAGCAAACAATAAATTTTTAAAACTAAGTTATAGTTGGTGACTAAGTGAGAATAATTTTACAGAAATTCAGGAATGAGAAGGCACCTAAAAGTAGCTGCAGTGTAATTTGAACAAGGGTCGTTGAGTTGCATGCATCACTTTCACAAAAGCACATGAGGCCTTTTCCTTCTGATTCTAGCATACAAACATGATCTACCAAGAAAAGGTTGATTTGGAGATTGGAGGTGCACGTCCGTCTAACCACTTCCGTAGCTGTAAAATGTACAAAATATTAGTAGAATGCATAAATATATTTTCATAATATGTATTTAAAATGATTTGAATGTATATAATTATGAAAACAAAGCATATATAGAAAAAAGATATATAAAAGGACAAATGAACTTTATTTGACATTATCTGCTACAAGATGAAAAGGTAAAAATAACATATAACACAAAAATATAAACAAATGCTAGCGATAGCAATGGAAAAATTAAAAAACATATAAAATGCAAAGAAAAGCTATAGTGATGAAAAAAAATACAATGAATTATTGATAATCATAAAGGGGAAATATTATATGATATTTAAAATAAAATCATATGCATTTCCCATGCTTAGGAGGGATGAACTAAAATTAAACAGATATCTCCAATCCCAAACAGATATATAATGTAAAAATTCATACTATGCTTTACAACACAAGTATACCCATGGTAAATCATATATGAGCTGTTTATTATGTTTTTTCTAAATATTCAACTAAATAATTGAATTTAAGTCTAAGTGTTCAATAAATTTTCATAGTTAATTATAACTTTATTTCCATGATCATTAGTTCGACAATCTGTTTGCAATTTTGATTTTGATGGTTGTTAAAATAATTTATCTTGTGATATATAAAAGTAGTTAGAAGCATTTAATTTTTTGACTTAGAAAAGAAACTTAAAAATTCCTAAAAAAATTTGAAATAAGAAACAATCTGAAATTTAAATAAACCTTGAATACCAAAAGACATTTGTTTGGAATTAATACTGTAAGCTGGAAATCCGTTTAATATAGGATATCTTCCTAAAATTTTAATATGCTATATATTAAAATACTTGCCCTAGAAATAAATGCCTTAGGTTGGATATCGCTTTAACAGATGGAGAAAATATTCAAAAGATAGCTGGAATGGAAAAAAACAGCTGTTCTTTTTCCTAAGGTGTTTCATAATGCCTTACGTTCTTTTCTGAAATTCATCACCACTGTTATAGAACTGAGTCCTGAATAACAGCGTGGGACTTTTTGTACCAAAGAAAAAGTCTTGGGAAAACTGAATTTAATAACAGATTTATGTGAGGGAGAAAAATCCTATTTTTTACAAGCTATTGAACTAGCCAATACATTTTGCCCATAACAGCCAACATATTTCTTGGTTTGGTTTTTAAGAGGCTTCTTCTATAGTGGTTGGGAAAGGCAATATCTGATTTTCTTCTCACACTGGAAACCTCTCTTTTTTTTCTGTGTTTATAGGCTTTCAGTTATATTAAATTCCTCGCCTTTTTATATTCTTTTATTTGACTAGTTTTGTATTTGTGAGATTTTTTCACTCAATCTTTGCTGTTTCAGAGATTTGAAATGTTAAAGACATTATCAGTGACAGTATGCTTTTTAAATATTTTCGGGATTTAATTCAATGTGTCTGTGTCTTATACTCTTTTATTTGAATTGATCTATGTTTGCAAGAAGAGAATTGAGCGATTTTCTGCTATTTTTAAGATTTGAAATTTTATATTGCATTATCAGTGACTTTTTAAATATTTTCAGGATTTAATTCAGTTTATATTAAATGCGTTTATGTCTTATTCTCTTTTACTTGAACTGGTCTATGCTTGCAAGAATGGAATTTTGTAATCAATTTTTTTCACTCACTTTCTGCTGTTCTCGAAATTTGAAATTGTATATATTCATGCTTCCTTTTTTTGGAAATTGTATGTGTTTTAAAAATATTTTCAGGGCTTTGTTTTAAGTTAATTTATCGATTCGATTAAATTTTAATTTTATACCATGGGTAGTACCTGATAATAAATTAGAGAAAAAAATTGATATCAAGATTCCATAAGATTAAGTCAAGATTCATTAAATTAAAGCCTAAAAAGTAAAAAAAAAAAGGAATTTAATAAAAATATACATCCATATTACTACAAACAAATTTGTCAAAATTTTTAACCCGTTAAGAAAAGTGTGTGTGAGTTTTTTTTTTTTTTTTTCAATTTTTATCAAATTTATTAGCATTTTTATTTAATTTGACTTGCTTTGCATTTTTTAATGGACTTTTGAAATCATATTTTCTACTTGTTTTTATATTTCCTGTTGTGTATTAACAATGACAATGTACTATTTTAATATTTTTAAAACTGAATTAGTAATTAATTGATTATTTAACTTGCATTTGATTCGTTACAAGTAGCAGTTGTTGGTAATAAATTTGAAAGAAAAAACATGAAATTTCCATAATATTTATAAAACATAAAACTTAAAAGCTAAAAAGAAGACAATAATAAAATTTCTTACTTTTAAGTACACTAATAAAAATGCACTTTTATATTGTTTGTAATTTTTGTAATTGTAATTTTTTATTTTGATTTCAGTTACTTTATGTTTAGTTCTAAAAAATGCACTGAACTCCTAAAGAAACATTTCGCTTGTGTTAATTACTATTTGTACGTTATAATGGAGATTAATAACTAATAAATAATATTATTTAATTAATTAAATGTAATATACGTAACGGATTAGAAATATGATCTGCACATATATTTTGCGTGGGGAATCAATACTCTAACTATTAATAGAGTCATTTCGTGTGAAGCGCGACTACATAACTAAGTTACCTCGCTTGTCATCTAATATTTCATTGTACGTTTGCTTATGCTGCGTAAATTGATTCCAAGATTAAGTGGGAACCTTGCATTTGATGTGTATTACTCGAGCATGAATTGATCTCATTCGTCGATGGAGAATCCCGGTTAGCTGATAATTATTTTAGGACTTCTAATTACTTATATTCTAATATTAATAAGGATATAAGTAATATTCTTTATAAAACCTTTAGTAATACTTACTTTTACTTTAATTGCTTTTTATTAAAATAGAAAGTTTGATAATATTTTTTTTTATTCTTTACCTATATTTTTTATGGTTGCTTAATGATTTCTTTTTCATTAATTGCTGTAGTTTGAAAAATGATTGATTTTTTTTCTTATCAGTCCAGGTTTTAAATATAAAATACTATCAAGTGAAATAGGTTCGTTTCATTAGCTTTATTTTAATATTAATTGTAATTATTTTTACTCTTTTTTTCCCATGCATTCTTTTGTCATTTTCCGCTTAGTTAAATGCATATATACATGGTGTCTCCTTTAATTGTACATTATACATGGTGTTCCCTTTCTATATCTTTAGAGACAGGCATATACTTCCAATTGGAAAAATGCATTAAATAATTAAAATTATTGTTTTTTCACTCAGTAAAATCATAACAGAATAAATCACGAAAGCTAAAATTTTATATAGTTTCTCGGTCTTACTATTCATATTTAATGAATTATTTTTGATGAATTAACATTTAAAAAAACATTTCTTCTGCAACTAGCTTTGACCGAATTATGAAGTTTTGAATATCATAGATTCATAAGTTTTGACCATTGGAGTTGTAATAGTGCACATAAATTATTTGACCATTGAAGTGGTCTAAAGTTGCCATATATTGGAAATTTTAGACCACTCCAATGGTCATCTCCAGGAAAATGTGCCAATTAACGGAAATGCATAACTGAAGCAACCATTTATTGACTTAAAATTACGGCTTAATAATTATAAATAGTTTAAATTTCGTCTTTTTGTATTATATTATTCGTCACTATAGCAAAATAAGTTTCAGAAATGTAATAGTGCACATAAATTATAAATCCTTCTAAAAATATATTTGTACATGTTTGTGCGTATAGATGTACTGAGATTTATATATGAGTTATTTTTTATCAGTATTTTAATTTGTATGTTCTTTTTATATAGTTATATTTGAAAGGTGAATCAAACTCATAATTTTTGACTAATATCACCTGAACTATTAATTATAATGTGAGAATTTTATCCTCACCACTTGACAACGTCTGAAATTTACAAGGTTCATCTTAAATGGTCTTCACATAGCTTCAAAGTATTTAGCCTAATAGATTAATTCTCAGTTTTATGGTTTTTTTAAAGCAAATAATGGTAACAAATTAAATACTAACTCAATAATGGCATCTACATCACTATGTTTATGCATAGAGGCGCAGTCAGCATAAGTAGCGCTTCCTCCTATCCATTTGTGATCAATGACTTATTTAGTAAAGACAAATGTATCTTTAAATGGCACGTGATGTATTTTTTTCGCTTCCTGATCGTATTTAACTTTCAAAAGTGATATAAAAGGTCCAATGTTTTCTTTTCATAGCGACCTTAAACAAACACACACCTATGCAACTACACCTATCCCCCGATTTACACTGAAGATAGGTTCCTTAGAAAACCGTGTAAATCGAAATCGTTGATTCTTATACGTAAAATCGTGTAAATCGAAAACAAACTAAAATGTGCATAATTCAGTCATTTATTTCAACGTAAAATAAAACTAAATATATCTTAAGAACATAAAAATAACTGTCTATTTATAAAATAACAAAAATATAAGGTATATTTATGTAATTCATTTTACATATAGAAACGAGAAATATAAATTAAAAAATTTAATCAGAAATTTAGTTACTGTTATCACTTTCGTAGACTCTCAATCTTTTATTCCTGATTGGTATGATATCACTTTCATCACTCGATAGTGGTTGATGCGATTCAAGTTCATGCTAGATGAATTAGATGCTAGATGAATTCCGGGTCGGTGCAAATTTAAAAACCGTGTAAAAGTGAAATCGTGTAAACCGAGTGCCGTGTAAATCGGGGGATAGGTGTATATTCCTGTTTGCTTCCCGCCAATGTGTACAAAATACATCAGGTTTATTTTCTGTTTATTACAATGTTTCAGATTTTTACAGCGTCATTTGTTGAAACGAAGACTATAGTTTTAGCTTAACACGAGCACAACTGTGTTCTGATATGTAACTTCTTCTCCGAATCAGAACTGAAGATTAAAAAACAGGAGCAAAAACCATTTTGTGTTTCGCAGTTTGCTAAAGCGATTTTGTAGCTAAAATTTCTATGGCTTCCTTCTAAGCTTAGCAGTGACCTAAGAATAACGTTCGTTGTTTGTTCGATTAATTTGAATCAGTTTAGAGAAAAGATTAAGAACGAAAGGGAGTGTTAGAAAAGAATGAAGAATGCCTCAGGAATTCTATTTATTGTTTTTCTTTGTCTAAACACCATTTAATTTTGTATTTTGATGTTTTTTTATCAGATCATTCATAGATCTTTCAACTGCTTACGGAGTAATCCGATTTACGCACCAGACAAAAGCTGCTGTTTTTCCTGTTATTGGGTATATGCCAATGGTTTCCAACCTGTGGGGCGCGCCCCCTTAGGGGGGCGCGATACTGTTGCAAGGGGGGCGTGTAGCTGTTTCCAAAATATCCTTTTCAAATACAAACCAAAAAAGTCAAATAGGTGTCAAAAAATGAATCAGCAGTATACGTAATCCACAATCCTCGCCGCGGATTTTTGGTGTATAAATGCTAAAACATCCCATTCATACTCTTCTTCGAATCGAAATATCTCGCTTTCGCGTTTGGAGCCGAGTACCGGTGGGGCGTGGAATCAAAAGATAAGCACTTGCATCATCCCGGTTATTCTCGTGCTTACTTCAGTAAACAGAAGCATCTGATTTTTTCTGTTTTCTATGAACAGAATTATATCGTTAGTAGTGCTTACGATAACCACGTTTATATATAGAATGAAACACTTTGCTTTGGTAACTTCTAAATAAATTAACATCAAGGTAAATTTCATAACAGTTATAATAGTACCTTATTAACCAGGAAATGTTAATTTAATGTTGAGATAGTTTTTCGGCACTAGCGCGAAGTGCCAGGGGTATAAACATCCGAAACAATAAAATTACATCTTATCCGATGTTAATATACTATTTTTTCACTACTAGCGCTTTTTTACTTTCTCGTAAATTCACCAACAATATTAATTGAGTAATATGAATATTGTTATTGGAAAATTTCACGTTTATGTAAGAAGATCGCAAGTTATTTTTATGTTATTTATATTCCAGTAATTAATTTTGACAAAAAAAAAAGTTTTTAATTCTACATTTAAAAATTATCCCAATTAAGACTGATATCTAATACTATAATACGAGGAATGGTTGCCAAGTCGAAAATCGCCCCAGAATTAATAAACTCCGGTAAACTTGGGGGTCTGGGGGTTTTGGCCACGAGGAATCGATTGGCGCCGGTTTTGAAGCGCTACGGTCGAGCAGTTCGGAGTTACAGATAGGATATTTTCAAACTTTATTAGTTCGTCATAATGGCTACTTAAATTTTCAAGCGGTAACGTGCTGCCATCTATAGCCAATATGGCGAACTAATAAAGTTTTATGTTTATGCTGTTATAGGTTTATAATATGTTTCTTATGTATGTGTATATGTATGGTTTCTCTAAATAAATTTGTCAAAAATATTGAACTTCAACAGACTTCAATCTTTACCTTTACTTTACCTTTGTATAGAATAGTTCCCTTTCCAAACTCTAACTTTGTTTAGAATAGTTTACAATGGTGCACTTTAACCGGTTATCTTTTCACTAATGGTTTCACAAATTTTCTTATGGCATGTATTGTTTTGATAAATCACAATTGAAAATTTAAATCTTCGAGTTAGCTTCGATACCTGTTTTCTCCGAGCGGAGCTCGGTCACCCGCTGGTTTTATTTAACAGAAAATATTAATATAATTGTATAGTATTTTAAATTAATATAAAATCTTTGATTTAAAGTAATACCTCTTTTAGATGGATAAATACGTAACTGGCTTGAAAAGAAAATTGAATGAAGCAGAAGCAGAGGGCAAAAGAGAAGAAGATAAAAATATCGGAAATATATCTTCGCAAAATAGTAAACCTAAATAAAGAAAATATGATCCAATGTACTTATCATTAGGATTTACATATAAGGTTATTAATGGCCAAGAACGTCCATTGTGTTTGCTGTGTATGAAAACTTTGGCCTCAGACAGCATGAAAGCAAATAAATTAAAACGACACCTTGAGAAAGTACATGCAGATCACGCTGGCAAGACAAGAGAATTTTTTCAAAGAAAATGAGAGAATTTAAATAAACAACAAGAAATGTTTTCCAAGACCACGTCTGTAACACAAAAAGCATTGCTTGCGTCATATAAAGTTTCTTATAGAATTGCTAAATGCAAAAAACTCCATTCAATAGGAGAAACTTTGGTGCTACCTGCAGCTATTGACATGATAGAAACGATCCTTGGTGAATCATATGCTGATCAACTTAAAATCATTCCACTTGCAGATAATACGGTGGGAAGACGAATATCCGATATATCTGAAGATCTTTGCGATCAACCAATAATAGAAAAAGTAAAACTATCTTCTTTCGCGTTGCAAGTAGATGAGGCTACCGATATTCTTAAGGATGCACACTTGATAACATATGTAAGATATGTTGTGGAAACTGATGTTAGAGAAGACATGTTATTCTGTAAACCTATTGAATTCAATACTACAGCAAGGGAGGTTTTTAAAATCATTGATAATTTTTTTAATGAAAATGGCATTCTGTGGGAGAACTGTGTTGGACTATGCACAGATGGAGCTCCATCTATGGCAGGAAAAAATGCTGGTCTACAGGCACTAGTTCGAAAGGTGGCTCCTCGTGCAGTTTGGACGCATTGCATGATTCACAAACGATCACTTGTTTCAAGAGATATGGGTGAAGATCTATTAACAGTATTTGAAATTATTACAAGAGTTGTAAATTTTATCAAAAATAGCCCATTAAGAGGAAGGCGTTTCGCAAAATTGTGTGATGACATGAGTTCAGAATATAGATCACTTCGATATTATTGTGAGGCACGTTGGCTTTCTCGTACCAAAGCACTTCAAAGGGTGTTTGAGCTAAAAGAAGAGATCGCCATATTTCTTAGTGATAATAATAGAGATGAAGCACGCTTGTCTTATGACACGAAATTCCTTGTAAAACTTTGCGTATTTAGTTGATATTTTTCAAAGACTCAATATTTTAAATAAATCAATGCAAGGGGCTCAAATTCATGCTTTTACGCAGAAAGACAAGATTACTGCATTTATGAAAAAATTGGAACTGCGGAACTGTGGAGTTTAAAAAAAAAAAAACTTTGGCATGTTTCCCACTTTTAAAATTACCTGTCTTGCTGATGAAATAGAAGAAAGTAAAGTTCTTATTAATAATCATTTGACCAGTCTATGGAAGCAATTCTCGTTGTACTTTAAAGATCTTGATATGTCCAAATATGAATAGATTAGAAACCCATTTGTAATTGAAAAATATGATTATTTTGGCCTTACGACAACAGAGCAGGAAATGATAATTGACTTATCTAGTGATAGCACATTAAAGCAGATGTTTCGAGATGAAAATAATATTGTTACGTTTTGGCTACGAGTAAAGGACGATTTTCCTACTTTGACAAACAAAGCTTTAGAAATTTTATTGCCATTTGTAACATCTTACCTATGTGAAACTGGTTTTTCTACAGTAGCTATCTTAAAAACAAAGTATCGATCACGATTAATGATTGAAAAGGAACTGAGAACCGAGATTTCTTCAATGATACCACGGTTTGAGAAAATTTGTGCTGAAAAACAAGCTCAACCGTCGCATTAAATTTTTATGTTGTAGTAGTATTAATTATATTTTCTTTTTTTGTTTTGTTATTATATTTCTTATAATAAATATATTATATTTTTACATAATATTGTATATTATTTTGTAGCCCATTAAATAAATTATAATATTAGTTAAGTATTTATGAAATTTGATTTTTAGATAAATTAACGGGACGCTACAATTTGTTTTTTAAAGGGGGGCGCATTAATTTTTTTTAAAAAAGGGGGGCGCCGGTACAAAAAGGTTGGAAACCTCTGGTATATGCCATGTGTCGAGGGGGGGGGAATGGATGTTGAGCATTTAAGTCGAAATATTCACAATCACTAAAGTCTTGCTGTTTTATTTCATGTGTGAGATGCTATTGTAAGCTGCATGAAAGGGGAAAAAAACTAGTTTTAAGTCCCTATTTTAATTTTGCATATCCTGGATTTTCTTTAAAATATCAGAAACAAAATGTTAAAAATATATGAGATTTGACATCCCTTAATTTCATAAAATCATATGTATGTAACAAATTGAAAACTGTTATTATCAGTTTATTATTTATAGATTCAAAATTTTATGGATGAAATGTTTGCTAAATCAACTCTCAAAACTTTAGCTACTAGGAAATCATACACAATTATTATAACTGTCATTTCCTATAAAAAGGATAAACAAACATGGGAAAGGAATAGATCATTTTAGGTTTTGAAAATTAGTTTAACTCGATTGAAATAAAAAGCAATTAATAGGAGTATTTAATCAGGGTATTAACTTATTAGATCATTTGACATATTTCAGTGTTGCGTGGTAAATGTTTAACTCTTTACAAGACATTACTCCGGGAACCTCCAAATAATTTTTTTAATATACTATTATAATAAACTAATATTATAAATAAAAAAGTGTTAAAATTTTGGTAGTTTATTTAGTAATTTATGAAATGAGAGGTGGTAAATATACTTAATAAGTACTATTCAGAAAAAAAAAATTAATATTGGTAAGTATACTTACCACTGAGCATTTAGGGTAAAATTTCTTTGAATGTTCTTTGGTAAGCATATTTGCCACTGATCATTAAGAGTAAAACTATTTTAAAATATTATATGGTAAGCAAACTTGCAACTGAACGTTAAGAGTGAAAATATATTAAAATATTATTTGGTAAGCATACCATTGAGCGTTAAAGATAAAAATATTTTGAAATATTATTTGATAAGAATACTTATCACCTAGCTTAACAGAACTTAAAATAATTTGCTGAATTTTTTTTATAAAAAGGCATGTAAATTCTTTGAATTAGAATTATATGCTTAATCTAACTGAAACTTGGAGTTCGTTTTGCGTTAGATAAGATGTTTATGCTACATTGCATACAAAAAACGATTGCAACTTAATATAATATTTCTGATAACCTCATAACAACCTTTTATGAGGAGAAACACATTAAAAATTATAAATAGCAGAACTAAAATATTTAATACACCCAAAATGAATTTAAAATATGCAAATGGTCGTTAACAGGAAGATCGTAAATTTGAAGAAATGTTAACTGCATCAACAGTTGATATCATGTTCCAAAAATTGAAATTAAATTTCACTTAAATGAATCTAATAACAACTATTAATAATTGAATATAAGAAAATCTCAAACATAAGGAACACAATACGAGTTTAGCTTTCTTCTAAAAAATATTTTTATGAGAGGAAATTTAATGGTGAACATTGAACATCGAAAAGAAAACACGAAATGAACGGTAGTGGTATGCTTCCCACTTTTGAATTTAATTTTGATTAAACGATAAATACATCTTTTTCGAGAGAGATATTAAAAGGAATTTTTCGTAAGGGGTAAGTATATATTGACGATTTATAAAGAAGGGTATTGTAACTTTAAAAATATTTCCGTTCATGCATGAGGAAGTGTAGTTTTATTCTGTGGTATTATTTTTCATACCTTCATGATATTATTTTTCATACTTATTGTGTGATAATATTTTTTCATACCTACTTAGAATATTCGAACATTTCACAATGCCTTTTTCAACTGTTATTATATAATTAATAATAAAAGAATTATATAGAAAAAGTAATGTACTGCTAAAATGCATGTCTGAACCCATCATAACATAAAATAATGTTAAAAATATCGTTTTCATAAATATTATGCAATTTAGCAGTTATGTAGACAATGCAATGTGCTGTGCAAATCTCTTTCGTATATTTTATAGATGCAAGTGAACGAAAAATTTATGGTTGGCATACCATAATATTCTTTAATACAATCTCATGTAGAATAATTGTCATCTGATTCTCGCTTCAGAATTATAAGGTTTCTGTTAATTTTATAAAAGTATGTTATCTTTAATTTCAAACTTCTCATAGAGATTTGTGTAAATACAATATAAGTGTTCAAAATTCTCATACAGATTTGTATAAATGCAAAAGAAATGCTCAACTTTTCATACATATTTGTATAAGAACAAAAGAAGTTTTCAAACTTACCCATGCCTTGATTCATAACTATTTTTACACAACATCCTTCACATCTTTTCAACGGGGGAAGATCTTGAGGATGAGCTGTAGCATTGAAAGGGTCTTTACACCTTTGGTCGGACCACGTATCACATTCATAGCACCATATTCTTGAAACTATATTAAAAAGATCAGAGCTCATGTATTTTTAAACCTCTATAAAACTTACTATTAAGTAACACGAAATTTAACAAATAGAAATCAGTAAGCAAAAGAAAATAATTGAAAGCACAGTTCCAAAAATAGGAATCTTCAGCAACGAATATTGGAAACTATTTATTTTTTAAAATTCTGTCTTAAGTACTTACCGAAAGGCGAATGAAAGCATTTTTTATTCAATTTCTGTAACTTTTCTAAACTCTGGGAAATATATGTACCTTCGCATTAATCAATTTTTAAGTGCTCTAGTTCTCTTTCTTAAAACTGCTTGCTATTTTACTATCTTTAATTAAAGCTGATATCTTTCAATAACTTTGAAAACAAACAAAGATATTAATAAAACTTTATTCATATAATATGGCTTCAATAATCGAAACATATTTACCATCGAATGTACTCTAGTTCTTACTCTAAAAATTGCTTGCCATTTTACCGCTTTTAATTAAAGCTGCTATCTCTAAATAACTTCGAAAACCACCAAAATATCAATAAACACATTGATCGTATAATAAAGTTTCAATAATCGAATTAATTATTATTAATACTTTAAAGCAGTACTAAACAAATAACTAACATTAAAAAAAAGTAACTAAAATCGACGCTAAATTTCTCGAAGCAAAAATTGAGGATGCAGATATTTTTTTTAACCTCAAACACTTATGAAATATGACGAATTTCTAATTAATTTGAATTAAAACATCATATTAATTTATTTGATGCGCTAAGCATTTTTTTCCCTCAAATCAGTCTCAATCCCCCAAAATATTTTAATATGCCATTACTTGACAAAAATTAGATTTTAAAGAGTTCGAAAGTGTTTGTGAAACATTAATCTTCTTTTCGCAAAAAAAGTTTATACGTTTTACAAATTTTTTTATACCATGGTTCCCACTGAATCACTAAATTGTTTTGCGATTGAAAATGTGGTAATAATGGTATAGTGTCCCGATGATTTTACTTCTAAAAGTATTAAAAAATATATTTTTTAATCGGAATAGTTGTTTTCATGAGATGGAAATCGTTTACTCTCTTGGATCTGTAAAATGCTACCAGGTATTAACGAAGTAGGGTGAACTATAAATGCCCAAATAAAAAAGTAAATCGTAACTCATATTTTTTGTTTTTTTGAGAATTATAGCATTTCACATGAATTTAATAAAACCTAACTTTCCCAAACATCTTGATCTTTTAGAATTAAAGCTGGCAGTTTTGGCACCAAAACAAGGGCCTAGCTTAATAATGATGCAATCCTAGATAACTCTAATATGTATAACTCTTTATTCTAATGAAAAGTATCGGTTTATGTTAGATGTATGATTTACATCTTATTCTGCATTGGTGGATAACGTTTTAAACGAGTTTGGAAACGGAATGCTAACTTAACTAAATCAAACTTTTCATTCTAATGCACAGAAAATAAGAAATATTTATGTAATGATATTCTTAAATCTAATTTAAATGCTGATTAATTTCCTCATTTTTTTCTTTAGTTAGCCCATATTAACTCCATTATATGATGTTCTCTTATTTCCTGATCCAATTCCTTTTTTTTTCATTTAATTAATCCTACGCGCATTCTAAAAAACTGTAAATTCAGCAAGTTCTCACGCTTCGAGTGAAGGGACAAAAAACCTTAATGTTTGTAAAATTCTTTTAAAGATACGTAATATATCTTTATCTAAATTACATGTGTCAAAGAAATCCTTATAACAATCTAACTATAAAATCAATGAGAGAAAAATTTATGTCTCTTTTTCCTTCCTTTTCTCTTGTATTGCTATGTAGGATGACGTATTTCTTACCACTTATTATTTGTATGTATTAAGCCTCTCGAGGTGGAATAAATCGAGTTTAAAAATTCAATAGTGTCTTCTCTTCGGCCATACAACTGCTAAAAAACCATGTTTTCATATATATATAATGAAGAAGCTTAAAAAATTTTAGATGAAATCTATGAAATTATTTCAAATCCTTAGCAAATGATAAGGACAGTACAAAATAAAATTTCAATAAATAATCATTTCATAATCTTTCAAACATATAAAATTTATAGAAGAACAAGTGAATATCTTTCACTTGTTCTGATTTTCTTAAAAAAAAAAACTTATATGAAACATCGTAATGAATGTGAAAACCCCCCAATGACTTATGAACATCTAAAAGAAAGCTATAACCAATTTCAAGATAAGAGCAAATTACAATTTATGATGCTTTTACTGCAACGTTTCTTAATTATTGATTTGATGAAAAATATATGATGAGCAATTGCTTGTATTTCCGGAAGATTTACTTTGGTGCAATTAGTTTAGTTCCATTTTATGTTGGAGAAATTTTTACCAAAGGAATATAGAGAATTCAATGTCTCTGGAGATTTTTTGCAGAGGTTTTGAAAGATATTTACTTAATTTTGGAAAGTTTGCAATGATCTATAAATATTTTCAAATCAATTTCTGAAGCTTGAACAACAGTGGAAAGAGAACTTCCAAAGATGAACAAACCATTTCAATAAAGAGATTTCATCTGACTTTCGTAATCAAATTCCAGTGACTGCCAATTTAATTTATCTACTTCTTCAAAAAAGAATGAGAACTTTCTGTAAAGATTTTGATCTATAGCGAAATATAGCTAAGGATAAATGATTCTTGAAAAAGAGAGAGAGAGCTAACTCTAAGCAATGGTTTTCTTCATGGTGAAAAACTTGAGCAGTAATTTTATTGTTTTTTTTTTTAGCAGATACCAGCTGTTGACCGGCACGCTGCTACCACAGAAGTTATAATTTTGCAAATAGCGTTTGAAATTTGAAATAGTTATCTTGTGTAATTAGGAATAATAGAAATAATGACAGTTATTTTCTTGTCAACAATGAATACATTCAATGAATTTGAAGGACAAATAAAGAAGAAAAATAGTATTTATTCTATTTTTTTTACCTTATTATTCAAGTATATTTTAGGTAAGACAATACTTTTTTTGCATTTCCATTTTCTTCAAAAAACAGATAAATTTCGTGGCTGTCTGATTCATGAGCATCAAACATACAGCTGGCCTATAACCGTTACTTTGGTTATACTATGCCTATAACCGTTACTCAAGTGCAAGCAATAAGTTGGTCATGTTTTATCATAATCGGATAAACGGTACGGCAGGGCATAAAATACGGACAAAAATTCATTTTTATAACATAATATTAACTGAAAGAAATTACAAATCATTTTTGGTTGCAACATTTTCTTATTCATAAAACAATATAAATTGTACCGAAACAGTTATTAAAATATTGAAATTCCATCACTGAATAGGAGATCTGTAACGGTAGTGGACGACATGAAACATCTAATATTCTATTCATTTAAATGGTGTCCATTTCGAGGTCTTCAGTTAATTTAGAATGCCCTTTTGTAAAACTGACATTTCAGCTTAGTTACTGAAATTCTTTGTAGTAACATTTAATAGCATGTTTCATATTCATAAATGTTTGAAAAGTTATGAATCTACTGGTATTGTGTCTAACTATTAAATTGCGCTTCATAACGCAATCGCTTATTTTGACAGTTTATATCAAAGGTTTTCAACTTGGGCGATAACGCCCCCTTGTGGGCGTTTGAGGCTTTCACTGGGCGGTAAAGGACCCAGATAAAATTAGGGGGCGTTGATATGGCACTGAGGGGTGTGGAAAATTTAACCAAATAAGTCTAAAAAAGGCTTATTATTCATTTCTAATTCGTGTGCGAAAATAAAGATATACCTTTCTAGTATATACGGTTCTGTCGCTGCATGCACCAAAGTTATAATTCGATGCCTTTAAATTTTAATAAAAATACTTTTAAATATAATTAAGTATGCGTTTTGATTGTTCTCTGAAACTGTCAATTTATTTATTTAGTAAGCAATAGTTTATTACGGATTACTTTGCATCATCAAAACCCCTGTCTGTCCTTATAACAGATAAGCTAAAACTTATATGCCTCTTTTTTAAATAAAGAAGAAATTCAGTAGCGTTTCAATTCCAACGATATTCGATCAAATAGTAATATTTTTTATTTAATTCTTATTTTCACCATGCATTATGTGCGCTTTTATTTCTCTGGAGTGTGAGGGGGGTGGTATTGAAATATTCACTAGAAAAGGGGGCACCAGTTCAAAAAAGGTTGGGAACCTCTGGTTTATATCATTGTCATCTGAATTGCAGTATCTTAGCTTCATCATTCCTCAAAGACTCTAAATCCAAATAGCGATTCGTTCAAACGGCTACATTATGTTCATAAGACGAATGGGGATTTAATTTGATGGTGAACAAAACGAAGAAGTACATTGATTTGATTTGTAAGATAAACGTCCCGTTTTGAAGATACACGAGATCATTCCGAGATTAAAATCGAAATTTTGAAAAGCTGTCAGATGATGAAGACGACACTTGACCTGGCATTTGACACTCTAAATTTCTATTTCGCAACAACTTAAGAACAGATGATTAACCCTTAATTGGGGACACGTGGTCTGTGAGACCGCTAGTGATGGATTTTCGATTGCCCTATTCTATTTTTAGCTCAATTGAATAGATTGACCCTGCAGTTTCCTGTTTTGTGACCTTTAATACACCTGCACTTTTTCCACCGATTCAATGGATGCTTTTTGAAATATTTCAATTATTTCTTTTAGAACGGTCTCCAAGACCGCACTCCCCGTTAATGCCCAATAATAAACAGGGTTTAGCAGTTGGAGCCAAAATTTAGGGTTCGAAATATCATTGAGTTAATTGATCCTATTATGAAGCAGTGCTCCAAACACTTTTAAATGAAGCAGAAAGTGATTTTAGTGATGAAGAAAATTGTACAGAAGAGTTTTTCGATGAAAGTTCGTATTCGATTGAATCTAATACGAATTTTCAAACACAATTAATTTTTCTAGTGATAATGTATTTTGAAAAAATTATGTAATGTATTAATATACCAGGAGAAACATATACAGAATTTATAGTTTGGTTTTTAAATTAGTTCTTAACCTGAATCTTTAAAACACCCTAAAAAACCGTGCTATGAAACAAGCCCAGCCGATAAAAAAAAGGGCCAATTTTACCTACTGTCAATTTTTTTTCATATAATTGTTGAATTTACAATATTGCCCTCTGTATACCTTTATATTCTGGAAAAATAAATGTGATTCAAAAAGTAGAAAGTAATATGTTTTTTCAAGAATTTTATTTATTGTAACACGTAATTTGAAAAGAAAATGTATGTTCCAACACATTTACTTTTTTTCCAATGATATATTTTGAAAAATTTCTAATATATATATATATATATTGGCATTTTTTCACACTAATACATTCATTAGGAAATTTAATTTGAGTGTAAAAGAAATGCGATCGCGTAGACAGTACTTTCCCAGTTAAGTTTTAAAATTTCCCCTCCTTAGTTAAGGGTTAAAAGTGGCAGATTTCAAATATGGTAATCAGGTGACCTGATCACAATTCAAAAGAACAACGCCTATTACAAATTAATCATGACACAGTTTTATCGTAGAATGCCAATTTGTTTAAACATGTTTGGTGATTTTAAGCAAATTATTTACCTTAGGTTTCATTTATACTATGTATTAAGTATGGTATTAGTTTCAGTAATTCATTCATAATACTGATGTTAAAAACCTCAAGAGGGAATGCGTTGAGAGAATCATAGCTGACTACTTCGACCCGCCGTGTGGCATACAGAAAAAATCTGAGTGTCCAGACACTACTACAACATTGGCGTAACTAAGATTGAGTCCCAAGAGGAATCACCAGTCACGGTACAAACTCTCCTATAGTAGGCAAGTCCTTTCATTAGTAGGGAGTAATAACCCCAAACAATTTTTATATTCGCCAGGGCGGCGGGAACTGTAATTCCCGTGATTGAAACTATAATCTACAGAAAACAAGAAGCCCAGATAGCAAAAAACATTCAAGGCATACAGAAAAAATAGCACTTTTAGATAATAACAAAACGAGCAGACAGCAAACTGCTAATTAGAAAGCAACCCAGCACCCATAATTAGAGCGAGCGTTTTGCAATCAGTATTCCAAAGAGATAACTTACTATTTATATGAGCGATACCCATTTTATAGCCTCTCAGCAAGGTATGGAATATTCTAGAAAAAATTCTATTTTCTCCCCCGAATAGAGATTTCGATATGAATTTTGTATCAAAGTCTTTATTTTTGTCACCAAGTCGTCAATGTCAGTGATTATTGATTTGACATCCATTTGTTATCCACTGAAAATATCTCTTTGCAACAACCATATGAAAATTGTAGGTAAACAATAATATGTATTCGTTCAACGTTTGACTTTATGAAAGTACAATGTCTTAAAGTCTGAAAATTTTCCTCAAGTTAAGACTAAAAGATGGAAGAGTTGAGAGCATATATAAAGAATTATACATAAAAATTTTTACTCCTACAAAGACAAGATTCTTTTTCGGAAATCCGTTCAGATAATTTCAGGTTCGAACCCTGATTCCGCAGAAGAACCACCGTGTAAATTTGTCTCACCCATATTAATACATAGCGGGCAAATATTCCGCCCTTGGTGTGAAGTAAAAGTTTGGATAGAGTGTACTGTGTCAAGTTTCAGCTTTGTCATCTAAGCAAGATTCAAAATTAAAATATCCTTCCCAAAATAACCGTCTTATTTCTTTTTTAAATAGAGCATAAATATAATTAATTTAAGCAAACACTTCCTTGGAAAATTTCTGGCTAAAGATAGTCAATTCACACACAATACGTTTTCATCAATTTCATTCGCATTTCTAAAATGCAATTAAACAAATAATGATGTTGATATTAAATTTGAGACAATGAAAAATAAGCTTTGAATTTATTGAAATCAAATTAGGAAAATAATCTCATTATAATCTAATAAGTATTAAGAAAATTCCTCAAGTAATTAGATAAAACTTCTGAAATAAGATTAGCTCGAAAGTTATTTGGCGTGCAACTAATTCACTTAATGAAACTAATTCATCGACAGAAACAGAAAACAGAAACTAGGGAGAGTACGAATAAGTCGAAGGAAAAGTAATCCCAATTACATTACATTTAGAAGCCCAACTGCGTTGTTTTGTTGATTAGTTCTAATGCTTATAGTTTAATTACATTTGTTATGCTATCACTAACTACTACTTCCCATAATGATACTGAATCTGAGATTACTACCTGCTAAAAATAGACTAGAAATCCTTTTGATTCCCATTATATACAAGTTATTTTAGGTAAAATGTATAAATAATTAATTATAGTAATGTAAATGGATAAAAATATTGAAATCGAATAGTAATAACCTTGTTGCATTTGAAATGAAGATAAGGTTATAAATGTCTAACTATTCGTGTGTAGTAGATAATTAAGTAGATAGTTGAACATACAAAAATAAATTTATTCAGAGCATAATATTAATTTTAAAGTCAATAAAATTTGTAAATATCATCGGATCATATTACTTATTATAAGAAATTTTACGCCAGAAGTGGGGAATGTGATATCTGTAAAAACCTAGGTGCATTTGATAGGAAACTTTTAAAAGTGTAATTATAAAGTAAGCAGTTAAGGAAAGAAAATTAAGCTTGATTTAATTTTATCTAAGCCCTCTTTTGAAACTACATGAGGGGATTATTTCGAAACGGATTTTTTAACCTTGTATCATTGTCAGACGATGAGCATGACCTTCAATTTGGCATCACATTCTTCAAACTTAACTTGAAGATATCGGATTCTCGATGTATTTAACGGCGCTAGTTTGATACATACTTTGGATTTTCTGTGGAACCGGATCCCGAAATCTCGATTTGAAGCCCTAACTTAGTGGCATGGCTTCAGCGATTTGAGCATTACGATTTAATTCTGCCAATGAACTTTCTGCATAGTATTCATTTTGAAGCATTTTATATTAACATATTAAAGGCGGGAGTCGTAGTACTACGATTTGATCCGCGTTACCTAGAATACTTTCATCAAGATCCCCGCCTTTCATGTGCTAAGAATCTATAATATTTTACATTAAATATCTAACTGTTTTTACCCCATAAAAACTTCTTTATCAATCTAGTTTCGATAAATGAAAACTTTTAGACCCAACAAAACATAATATATTTCTTTTAAACATATCGAAATGTTCAATTTTTAGTTATATTGTGTTTTGAGTTATCTCTTGCAATTAATTGAAAATAATGACCCTTTTCTCAACAAAAAAACAATTCACGGCTTTTTGAAATAGAGATCGCTATAACGAGTGTTCCTTGTACCCAAATATCCAAAGACATTACGAGTAGAAAGTTAACAGGAAAATATCTCTCTACTCGCAAGTTCTCAATGAAAAGAAATAATATTAAGTCCAGTAAATCAGAGTTATTTACTGACAAATATAAAATTCTTGTATTTTCAACTATAGATATCAGCAATTTCGAAGGATATTTCTAGATATTATAAAGGAACTATGCTTTACTAGGTGAATTTTTTTCACCTAGATCATAAATGAATATATATTCACACACAGAGAGAAATATCCAGCATCCACCCAATAGACGTTAGTTCATAACGTTCAGTTAACGTTATGATTTGAGGAAAGGAGGCGGCCAAATGATTTCTGTTTTAAAATGGATCCATGGCCGGCCATCTGGGGAAGGGACATCATCAACTTGAATTAAACTTTCGCTTTTGTTTACTATTTTTATGTTTCTAAAAAAGAAAAATTTTACTACACGTATTTATGTAGAAGGTCTAGGGAAAGTTTTCTGGTAAGATAACGTAGATTCCAGTTATGAAAAGGGACATAAAATAATGTTTTTTCTAAAGAACGCAATAAAATCATTGTCGTAAAATCCCCAACATTCTTCACGTATGAACTGTCTTGCTGACCCTGGTGACTCGTTTCAGAGATAATTGGACGCACCCTTCTTTTCACACACTTGGGAATGATCATCCTGAGTTATTATCCTATTGCGATTGATAAAAAAATTTTTGAGAACCATATAATATTAAAAAAATGGAAGAATGTTTGAAGGCAGATTTCTCCCACTAGGGATCCATATTCTGACAGCTTTAAACGCAGTAAATTTTAATTATATTTAAGGTTTTTTTAATGATGTGGCTAAGCACCACACGTACTGCAAAAGTTAAGTGTCTTTTACAATGTAGTCATCCAGTATGAAATAAGTGTATTTAAATAAATATGTTTTTCATCTAATTTGTTTCATGTTTATATTGAATCCTTCTATATTTATCTTTGAAAAATATTTTAAGCCCGCCTACCAAAGAGTCTTTGCACTAGGACGGCTTTATGAAGATGGATTTTGTAACTTTGCTACGTACACAAATAAATCTGGTTCGTATGTTGTTATTTCATATTATAATTTATTTTATTTTTGGTTTACATGTATATTATTAACAATTTAATAAATTTTCATTTATAAATAAAGAATTTAAACTTTCTTATATTCTTGACTTCAAAAAATATATTCTAATTAGTACATAATTTGAATATTTAATACTAGAAACACTAGAATTAACATTCTACTAGAATATTAAGTATTCTAGTTAGCATTAGCCATTTCCTTATTCTAAGAATAAATATTTTAATTTCTATCTTCTTAATTTCGAATTTTTAATTAAAAATATGGATACCAAAACAAAATCATAAAATCCTGAGATTCAGATATAAATATTTTGAATAGACTGGAATTTTAATCCTTTTAATACTATACTTTAATCTATTGAATGTCCAAAACTATGTCCTCGTGTTTCAATTGAATCTTAATTTCTTAAAAATATTAATAGCTATTGAATTTAAAAAAAATTTTCCTTTTTGCCTTACTAATAAAAAGGTGTTTAAAAAAATCAATTTTCATTAATATATATCATTATTTAAAATTATAAATGCTATGGAATCTAAAGATTAATATTCTCAAATTTATTTTTAGATGGCAGCACTACTGTGAGATCAATTTTAACTAAATAAATGATAAATGAAAGATATAAAATTATTAAATAGTCTAATGTCATCAAGTACCAATAACTCCACAAACTCTACTGAAAAAGAAAATAAGTAAAAAACAGATTCCATCCAAACATGGAACACGTTAGATGAAAGTGTTTAAAAAAGAATTATTTTGTGACCAAAAATATTTCCTTAATTAAACTTTCTGTTGAACCAATGGGATTATTTTCCCTTCGACTTTCTTGTATTAGAGCTAAATAAGTTATATTTTGTGTAAAACATGGCAGTAACGGGAAGAAAATCGAGTATGCTTTTGGGCCGCCAAGTCCAATATTTGATCCAAATTGATCATTTGTTCTTGTGTTCAAAATTTGATACGATTTTGCTATTCTGATATATACCAATTTATTTTTCTTGTTTAGATTTATCATAGTCACGAGTTTACATAGGGATAGGGCAGACTTATTTTCGAAATTAAATTGAAATATACAATTTTTGAGTAAAACTAATTATCTGATTTCATCCTTCCAGTTGTGTGAGCTTTTGAGTTAAAATATTCGCGTCAAACAAAATAAAAAACTTAAATCCCCCCCCCTCCCACGAACATAAAGACGTATAATACAAAAAGATCGATCAAATATTGAAAATCGGATTTTTCGATGGTTGCAATATTTTATTCTTTTTGTTTTTCATATATTAGAAAGTAAACAAAGGGGAGTAGTCTTCATGACATCTTCTCTCATTACTCCTCAACAGAAGTTTCAGCTACATCTTTGGTAAAAATGAAGTTTGGCCAAGGTCGTGAGCATTACGAGTGCTCAGAAATTTATTTTCAAATTGTGTTTCATAGTATAGTAAAGGAAATCGATTAGGCATTTTGATGCATTATTTTCACAAAGAACTACAATTTTAGTAAAAGATAATGTATTAAATCTCAGTTATCCAAGGCGTTGTGTTGTAGAATTATCGCCTTCACACCGTCAGTAGTTTGACTTTTTTCGAAATTTAGAACGGATGTGCATAAAAAAATGATCTAGTTTTTTTTTGTTTTATAGCTACTGCTTTTAATAGTAACACATATATACATACATACATACATAATGTTTGATATTATAAAGAATAATTTTGAATTTAAAGAGCCAGTTTTTAGTAAAGCATTTATAAAACCAACACTTGCAAACGTATGTTTAACAACCTTTATATGTCTACTTCAGAGTATTGTTTGGTAAAATAAAAATTCTGTTTATATGGTATTGTGTCCCAAAAATTTCTTTCTCATAGCGCTGTGAATGACCTTATCTGAGTCTGCTTGTGCAAACATATCTGTTAGCTGTCTATGTCATCGGTTTCAACCGTACCAGAGTTCTTTTACAGTACGTTTCTTTTGTACCTCAATCTCTTTTAAGACTTTCATCCACAGAGTTAAACATGGCAGAAAAAGGCGACATTTATGGCATGTTATGCTTTATTGTTTCAAAAGAGATGGCAGTATAAACAATATTTTCGATGAGATTTTGTTCCTTTTACGGGGATGGTGCAGTAACTATTAGAACCGTTCGCAAGTGGTTTAAAAGATTTAGAGGGGGATATTTTAACCTAGAAGGCGTGATTTTCTACGAGCTGCTTCCTTTAGGTTAAACAATAAATTGTACGAAATACTGTCATCAACTGGATCAATCAAAAGCTGCCATAGAGCTCCTCTCCCCGCAAAAAAAAAAAAAAAAAAAACCGACCAGAATTAATGAACCGACGCGGTATATTGTTGCGTTGTTTTTCTTCATGACAACGCGAGACCACATATTGCATTAATTGGAAGAGATAAGTTCTCACAGTTTGGGATGCTTTACTGCATTCTTCCTACTCTCAAAATCTTGCTCCATCTTTTTATCACTTTTTACTGTCCTTGAAAAAATTCTCTTCGCGATACGCGCTTTAAAGCCATCAGCAAAATAAGGCTCATCTAGGGATTCTTTCTGGTCCAAAACCCAACAATTTTGAAAAAAAAGGCCTTATGAAGCTTCATGAGAGGTGGAAGAAGGTGATAGAGGAAATGGTTCTTATATAACCAAATAAATAATATCTTAAACTGTAAATATCATGCAATAATTTCATATTAGAAATAGGAAAGAAACTTATGGGGCACCCTAGCATACATAAGCACAAATAATGGCTTTATAAATGCTTCATTAAAATTAATGAAGCATTGAATAAAATGATTGAAAAATAAAAATTGAATGAAAAATAAATTAACTATACACAAGATTTATGTATATAATTTAATTAAAGAAATATTGTTTTCTGTAATATCAAATATTTATTGTCGGGAAAGGGAAGGCTGCTTCTAGTAAAGGTATATTAAGTCTATTAATAAGTAAATGGGTTCTCGGCACTTTGGCCAGGTTAGTAAGGAGGTTAAAAGGGGGGTGGAGAACTGACTGTCTTCTTCAGTGATGGATTGTACTTCTTAACAGTGCATTTACCTTTTAGGGTACCTCTTAATAAAATGTGTTGAAATATAGTGCAAGGTGTTCTAAGAACCCTATAAAAAACATGGATCCTAAAGTTTCAGTGCATGGTGACCTATCATAAAAGTTTAAACTTATGGCTATACTCTGAGGTAAACCAATCAGCTACATTAGTTACGTTCTCGTTAAGATTTAATATTGTGTTATACATTGTAAATTATTTAGAATATGGATTATAATAAATAAATCATACTTACACAAACATTCTTCCTCTGCTGCTACCCACGTGCAATGTGTTAGAATTCCTGTAAAAGAACAGAATAATATAATTTAATATTTCATTTACATTAATCAAAACAAGTTCTGATAATTTTATATTTACATATGTTTTGAATTTACGTAAATATAGATGTTCACTTGTTTCCTTTTTATAAGAAATTTAATTATCAATGGGAGCAATGAAATATAATTTGCTTTTCCAGTATTTCGTAAAATATTTTCATTTTCGAGTATTTTTGTAAAGTTTGATTAAAGGCTTAATCATATATTTTATTAACAACATATCAATTATTTTTTTATCTAGTCAATTAGAATAAGCATTCATAGATTACAAGCAAATATAATGTAAATAACACACGCATTATATATATATATATATATATAATGTATAGATAGCATCAATATAAATAAAAAATGATTGAAAACATTTGCGATGCTTGCAAATGGTAAGCGCAATGATTCATTGTTTATAAATTATTTTTATATTCAAATATTAAACTAATTATTTAAAGCAAAGTGTTTTATTTAATGTTCATCTGACTCTTTACTTGCCTTAGTTTAAATATAATGTTAGTGGCTTTTTGAAAACATAATTTCTCTTACAGCTAAAGATATTACAGAGCCCGTCCATTGTAATAAAGTAGTCCGTGGAAGACTTTTTCTCATCCTTATAATAACAACTATTGTTATTCTCTAACATGTATCTTTTCATATTCGCTGAAATAGTATGTATGCTATTTTAACTTTGCATCTGCAGATGTCTGATCCTAGATGAAAATGAAGGTGCGACTGATGATTCACTTGATTTCACTGTATATACGTCTGTATAAGAGTCAATGCCTGTTAAATCTGTTTAGGATCATGCATTGTCCTGTCTGTGTGGAGTAAAAGTATATGAATAGGATAGTAGTTTAAGTATCATCTCCGTCATCTATCCATAGTCCAAAATTACTGAATCCCTTCTAAAGAAATTCTCGAAATGTTAACGTTACAAAATTAAACTGCATGTGTCAAGCATTTTACTATTCATTTAATTATATTAATTTAACACTTTGAGACAGACCGTATAATTTTGAGCAATAGTCTGATGACAAAGATGATACTTGAGCCCGTACTTTTCTCTCTTAACTTCCTCAATATACCAGCGGGAGGATTTACTACCGAAGACAGATTTAATGCTCACTTTTTCGTATTCGTGACTGATCTTCAGTAAATTCTCTCTTTCCCTGAAACTGAGACTCCGTCACTGAGTTATGGTAGCTTTTTGCATTTGTTTTTAAAAAGATAAAATGTCCCAACGACGGTCTAACAATTCAAATATGTTTGCTATGTAGGAGTTTATATTTTAAGTTATAACACATCTATTTTGTTTCAATATTTGTATAAGTGCACATATGTATATGCAGGCATTTATAAAATGTAAAAGATTTTAAAAAAAATTCAGGAAAATTTTATATAAATCGGCATTTTTAGCATTTAAATAAAAATAACATTACTCCTCCCTTTTTTGTAACTTATTGATCCATACTATCTTTAGCACTTTTCCTCCAAGACAGATATAAATAAAAAAGATCTTTCTAAGAAATTGGTCGAAAATACAAAACTTGCATGAGTATTAAGAAAAATCGATACGATTCCATGTGAATATGATAGTCGTAGTTATATTGATTCGGATGTATTTTAGTAAAGAATAGTAAGGTTCATGAATCGTATTACTGATTTTTCTGCTGTTCAATTAATTTTTCATCCAGATTATTGGATTTTGTATATATCCTATTTCGTATGGATTACAAGATTTCGTTTCAGAAGGAAAGGAATTTTTCGTTTACTTTTTTGGTAAAAAAAAATATTTTGGTTCTATTTTCAACCCAATTTTTCAAAAATTAGTTTTGATAATAAAACAGAAACAATTAATTTGTTCAACAATATAAATTCAATATATGTTTGACAACTCGCAAAGAGATATTAACGAACTACTCTATTGAGTAAATTATCGCTTCAAACAAGAATAATACATTGATATTTCTTAAGTTTAAATACACAGCTTTGAGTTATGCAGAGAGCAATTAAAAAAATCTCTAGTACTTAAATATATATATATATAGTAACAAGTTTAGTAATCGAAGATGGATTAGCATGGATTTTCGGAGTTCAATATGTTTAAAATGAAGATCTCGTTTTTCTTATGGAAAATGACGGAATTAAACAATTTCAGCTGTTTTATCTATAGCGTATATTTCGCGTACATAGATTTAGCAATATATTTTTAAAAATATATGTTAAATAAAGATTAAATAACTGCTGTTGATCATCATATAGTATGTTACATTTTCCAGGATTTAAACATGAATACGTTGGCCAATTAGAAGAGTCCTGGGTTAGAGACCAGAAAATTGCTAATTAAATTCAAAATTCCGCCTGAGTTCCATCATATGTATGGACCAAGTGACCTTTAAATCTGTGTCGTGGTTTGTTCAATACCGTTTAAGGTGCAGACTTAAGGTCTTGCTTCAAGATAGCACGGGGGGGGGGGGGGATTAGCGGTGACCTGATGATAAGGCCCGGCTTTGGAACCGGAGGGTTTCAGGTTTTAGACCTGATTCCACCGAAGAATCTTCATGTAAGAGGGCCTAGTGCACGTTAAATCCATTGGGGCCAAACGTCCTTCAGCTGGAGTGGTGCAGAAGTTTGGAGAAGTGGTGACACCGCAGGAGTCGTCCCCGTAATCTGAAAGCGGTTCAAAATTGCAATGTCCCTCCCAAAAAATTCCCTATAAAACGGTTGCTTTAAAAAATGGGAATTTAACATAACTAAACACAAGATAGTGTGATTTGGTAAAATAGTTCCAATGAGGATTCGAAATGGGATATTCAATCCAACTTTCAAATATTTCTTTTATTTGTGTTTACATTTATAGTGTAATCTATATCTGAGAGAAATTCTACATTTCAGAAAAAAAAAACAATTTTACCTCTGAAAAAATAAAGCATGCGATTCAGAATTTTAATTAGATTAAGATTTGAAATCTCTGCGAGTTAGTTAGTTTAGTTTAGTTATATTAACGTCCCGTTTTAAAAGCAACACGAGGGCTATTTTGGGACGGACCTCGTAATTTTGAACCATGATCAGCTGACGAGGTCGACACCTGAATTAGCACCCCCCTTTCCAAACCACGCCACATCAGCGGGAGGACGTTTGGCCTGATAGTTTTAAAGTGCAAGAGACCCATTCACACGACGGTACTTTGGTTGAATCGAGTCTCGAACCTGAAACCCTACGGTTCCGAACCGAGACCTTACCACCAGGCCACCGCTGCCCCGAAATCTTTGTGGGAAAAATATTGATTTTTTTCGGGCCAATCGTTTGATGAAAAAAATGAGGTTGGACTATTTAAAAAGCAAATTTGGTTTGGTGATGGGATTTCTATACATAAAAATTGTCATCGTCCAATTATTATGACAAAGTAGCAGATAAACAGTGTAGTCAATGTGATGATTAAGCATTTTAGAGATAATTAGAATGAAATAAGAAACAGCGTTCGAATGCTATTAATGTTTAATCTACATAATTGTCCCATTAGTCTTAATTTACTCTCATCAATTTTAGAAGCAACTTAATGTTAGTTTAATTTCCTCTCAATTACTTGATGACATTTCCGAGTTCAGTTTAATGCATTCTAATGGTTTAAAGAGTAGACTCATCGATCATTTATGGAATAATAATCATATAATTAGTTTTATAAAACGTAACAAGAAAACATCGCGTGAATTTAAGAAAATAAATGCTGTTGATGAGTTTTAGCAAGTACCATTTCGGATTTTGTTTATCTTCATCTAAAATGAATGGAAAATCATCAGATAGCATGGCTCTGACGAGTTAGTGAGTGTGACATAAGAAATGCGTGATGTGGACGAGTCCATATTCTTGACAGGAGACGGATCGAAATCAGTTTGTTAGATCTGTTTACTATCCGCAACTTTAATAATTCTAAATTCGTCAACTGCGCTCTGCAAAGAGAGGCAGAGAAAAGAATGGCCGCTGTAGCCTGGTTGGTAGAGCGTCAGTCTCGTTACCGAAAGGTCGCGGATTTTGTCCTCGACTTGTCCAAAGACCGTCATGTTGGCTAATGGCAATTGGGGCACGTTAAATAGGTCGTGACTGCACAGTCCTCCAAGTTCCAATAACAAAACGATACCTCTGGGGGTACTGAATCAGGGATGAGTCGGTCTCTGATTTGGATCTAAATTCTGACTTGCTGATGGATGAATGATTGTATTAATGAATTCGATAGCCCTCTAAAATGGGTTGTGCCGTGTGTGTTCGAGCAAAGTCGTCCTTTCACTTGAACGATGCTCGTTAACAACGAAAGGCGCACACCTCAGCCTTAATTCGAAAGCTCTGCTCACTCGGGCTTGGTATGACCAAGTGGCATCAGACAAAAACAACAACAGAGAAAAGAATGTACCAAATTCAATATGTATTTATTATTCATCCACGATCCACTATAAAGTTCTTAGTTTTCTACCTCTGAAAATGAGCTTGACTGTTTGAGGTCGAAGGCCTCACGCTAGTCAGGGTCACGCTATATTTAGAATTCCTTTGATAAAAAATTCATGAAAAAGGTTTCAGAATTCATCAACACATAACCAGTGGCATAGCTTTATATAGAATTAAGTTTAAAAAATCCTATTTGGTAAAACTAAAACTTTATTTTCCTCCATCTTGCTACAAACTAAAGAAGCTAAAGTGTTGTCTTTAACCCTCTGGCTGATCATCCCGCAGTTTCTTCGGGCAATTCAAATGGAAAAATCTGCTCATCCCGTGATTTCCACTGGCAACTCAAATGTAGAAAAATCTGCTCAACCCGTGATTTCCGTGGGCATGTGTTTTTCTTCCTTTATTGAGGAGCGCATCACGTCTTCCCGCGTTTAATCACTGAAATAAATTATATACAGTAGATGTTTAGTTTACGTTTTGGCCAACAGATGCTGTTAGTTGTCCCCTAAATTGCTGCATTTGAAGGTAGCTCTAATTCCCCGCTAAAACTTCACTTTTTGCCGCTTTTTTCTTACAGAAATGGCTGCTAGAAAAGGTTCAGTAATTGACAGAGAGTATATTCCTGATGACTTATCAGATTTTGAAAGCAATTTTACTTTTGATAGATATAGTGATATAGATTTTTCGGATTGCTCCTTAAATAAACTTACAAAGCGTTAGGCAGTTGTGCATGGGTATGAATATTTCTCCACTCCCACCTTAAATTTTATACATTTTACTTTTTTATACTATGCAATAAATAGAAATTAACCGTAATTAAAATGAAATTTATTCAAACATTTTTTTTGGGTGATATAATCTGAAATTGTTTTTTTTAGCAACTTAGTTTCTCATGATAAAAATATATATAAAAATATATTCTAGAAAGAAAAAAAGGCATTTTCAATTCTCCAATATATATAGTCTTAAAACATACACAAAACACACACGTACAATTTTTGAAGTGATTTCTGTCCAAAAATTGGGCAATCAGAGGATTAATCCTTCTCTTATTCTTTTATAATATGACACGTTTAGTGTTATAGTACTGAATGTGTTATTTGAAACTTTTGCCTTAGATTGATTTAATATATGCATGAAATTTTAGACCCCAACCTCAACAAAGAGCAAATTTCATTTGTACAGAACACTCAGTTCTAGCGTTCATATATACTTGAAACTACAGACCAATAGATAATTAACCAATTGTCGTACTAGTTTCAAAATTTGGTAAATATCTACAGTTAAGATGATAAAACTTATTCATTCATATTACTAGTCTGAGAATATATAGACAAACAGGCTATTTTTCTTGAAAAATTTAGTAAAAAAATTTCAAAATCTACAAGTTTGGCAACACCACATGCCAGATTTTATTCGTGTAGCTCGTTCTGTTTCGGAGTAATTTTTTTTTACAGACTAATAAGTAGGGAGACATAATTTAAAAAATTTAGTAAAAAAATTTCAAAATCTACAAGTTTGACTACACCACATGGCAGATTTCAATCATGTACCTCGTTCTGTTTCTGAGAAATCTTTTTTTACAGACTAATAAGTAGGGAGACATAATTTCAAAAATGGTTTAGCCAGATTCGTAGAGATCTTAAAACAGAAGATTCTTCAAAATCGGAAGTGAAATTTTTTGACAAATGCAATATATTTTCTTTCTGCATTTCCTATACGAAAATGACAAAATAGTTCAGAGCATTTGATTGTTCCAAAAAATAATGTGTTTTTAAAGTAATGTAAAAAACTCCTTTCCAAAAGATTGTGTGTGTGTGTGTGTGTTTTATAATGTATATAATGCTACTTAGGAATGGCGATGAGATATTTCATTCTCAGACGTGAATTAAAAATCAACAATGACGCAAATTTTAAAGATATGATATTTTTTATTGACCTGAAAAATTCTTTTGGAGTATGTGACTATTTGTGAAGGTATGTAGTAAAATTTTGGAAAAATTCGATAAAATATTTCCACTTTCTAAATTTTTTGCATAAAACAGATTGAAACAAAATTTTAATGTATCATTCAAACCGATAAATAAAATAGATAAAACGAAAGGACATCAGTTAAAGACAACTGGTATTTCGAAAATTTAGAGAAATAAAGGATTTTTGTTACTGTTGATGATGATGATGATGATCATGATGTCATGTCCACGTTTCAACCGAAAGGAGGGGGAAGGGTTGCAGAAGCTTCTGCGGGTAAAGACCTCTGAGCACCCGCTGGCAGAAGTCTGACTTTTAGCTCATATGAAGCTGGCACTCAAACACTCGCTTGCACAATCCCTTTTTAAAGAGGGGGGGGGGGCTTTTTCACACACCTCACAGATAAAACAAAGGGTAAAGGAATAGCCATACCCAAACAAAGAATCGAACAAGGGAAGACTCTCTATCCCTTGGCCAGGGTGCCGGTATTTTAATTGTTAAAATAGGTATAAAGCATAACCTTTCCAGTTTACAAGTTCATCAGATAATTTGCTCAAATTTTGGTGATAGTTAAGAAATACATTGCTTAGCTCCTAAGCTAAAAAGTAAGTTTATGCCTTTCCAGACTTTAAATACTGCAATTGGAAGGATAAATCTAGTAAAATTAATTTTTTACATTAAAAATAATAAAACAACTGTTTTGTTATTAAAAAAAATTAAAATAGTAAATTAAAGTTTTTTCTACAACCAGATTGCATATTCTGTAGTTCAGGAAAAGCAAAACGCATTGAGTTACATCAAATTTGAACAAAAAAATATCTTTTAGATTATAATTTATAAGATTATTCGTAAGTTTTTTGCCGAAATTTATAATTTGAGAATTTAACATTTAAAGATATAATGATATGAAATTAAAAGTAAAGTCACATACATATAAAAATGAGTACAGGTTTCCACATAATGAACGTAGAAAGAAATTCAAACATTTTAATAAAAAGAAACTGTTCAAAAATTAAAAATATTCAATACAAAAGCGTTAAATATTTTCGACAGAATTTAATATTTCAACGCTTTACCTAAATAAGATGTAGGAATTGTTTGTTGCGTTTGAGATAAATTGGATAATTAAAGATACTCAAAATGCTCATATGTTTTCCCGCTTGAAAAGAAGTGTAAATAATTCGTACAGTAAAGCGAAAATATGCTATAGAATAAAGATATAATATAAAATATATTTAATAAAATTAGCTTCGAAAAATACATAATTATTTTCTGCTTTTAAAGATATAATTTATAATTCATAATGATAAATAATCCATGATTTTAAAGCTATTTTTTAATACTCTCTACTAGATGTCGCCACTCGTATCGAATCAAAATTTAATTAAACTAATTATCTGACCGATGACAGGTTATGAAAATAATGGATTCTAATCGAGGACGCACAAGCATATAACGCTACAAATACTAGCACATCTAAAATATAAGTGAAAATGGAATTAAAATTCTCTACTTATAAAGAAAAAATAAACAAGTTAAATAACAGTCTAGAATACCTCTTTCCCCGTCTTGAATCAGAGTCCATTAATACATCATTTGTATCTAGCCCATCATATTTAATGATTTTTCCATCCAGTTATTAACAACAGGCAACTCGTTTGTGTCATTCAAAAGTAATTGGTGCGTTGGCCACTCAAGCATCCATTCATAACTCATTAATTTTTAAAAACTTTTATCTTAAACTTTTTCCAGAATCTTTAAAATGACTTACACATGTAGATTTAATGGTTTCTGTAAGCAGAATTTTCTGTCTTGTCGTGTCAGATAACAGGCATGATCTATGACTAAAATATCACGATAAAACCATAAAATATTGATCCGATAACTATGGATACACAGTTTCAAACACAGGATTGCTGTTAAGTGATTGGATTGATAATCAATATCACTCTATTATGTACATTGTGTTGATTAATTCTGTTTTCATTCATGCACTAAATAGCGTAGTTTATTTTGAATAAAATTCTGCTATATCAAACGTGAAATGAGAATTAATGTAATCTAAAGGATTTATTTCATTCCATTAGTAGAATTCCATTAATAAAAATTTCGTGACTATATTGTTTAGAAAACCTATATGATACACATTCAGAATAAGGTGTCATTTCAGCTAGCATTTTTTAAAAATATCTGTTGATTTGTTGTTTGGTTTAAAATTATTCTTTTTGTAAAGGGATTTAATTTAATTAGTCAACATAAATATTTGACCATTCCGAGTTCGAATCTCAGCTCAGGCATGATTGTCCTTCCTCTGTGTTCTATTTGTGACATGTGTTAATGTGCATCTCTGTAAAAAAGGGTTTTACTAGCGAATGTGACGCATGAAGTAATTAAGTCGTACTCTTGGCCCTAGTTGGCGCTACTTAAAAACAAGATACTCTCATTCTGCTTAAATCGCTCATAGATAACTGCCAGTGGGTTTGTAAAGAGCCATAAGTCACAACAACAAATATTTGAATGTTTATAAAAGAATATACTAAATAATTTATAGCTTTAAACCAGAAATTCTTGGGCATGCATATTATACACTGAAGTGACAAAAGTCATGGGATAGCAATATGCAAATATACAGATGGTAGTAGTATCGCAGCGAAAAAGTATAAATGCGCAGTTCGTTTTTCAGAGCTTTCATTTGTGTTATTCATGTGAACAGGTTTTTCGTGATTTATGGCGGCACGACGAGAATTAACAGACTTTGAACGTGGAATGTTAGTTGGAGCTAGACGCATGGGTCATTCCATTGCGGATATCGTTAGTGAATTCAACATTCCGAGATCCACAGTATCAAGAGTGTGCCGAGAGTATGAAATTTCAGGCATCACATCCCATCATGGACAGCGCAATGGGCGACCACCTGCACTTAACGACCGAGACCACCGACGTCTGTGTAGAATGGTCAATGTTAATAGACACGCAACACTTCGTCAAATAACTGCAGAAATCAATGTGGGACGTGTCCGATAGGACTGTGCGGCGAAATTTGTCTTCCTTGGGCTGTGACAGCAGAAGACCGACTCGAGTGCCTTTACTGACAGCACGACATCGCCTGCAGCGACTCTCCTGGGCTCGTGAGCATATCGACTGGTCCCTAGACCAGTGGAAAACCGTGGCGTGGTCCGATGAGTCATGATTTTAGTTGTTACGAGCTGATGGTAGAGTTCGAGTGTGTCGCAGACCCCACGAAGCCATGGACCCAAACCGTCAGCAAGGCACTGTTCAAGCTGGTGGTGGCTGCATAATGGTGTGGGCTGTTTTTACATGGCATGGACTCGGTCCTCTGGTGCAACTGAACCGATCATTGACTGGAAATGGTTATGTTCAGCTGCTTGCAGATCACTTGCAGCCATTCATGGACTTCACGTACCCACACAACGATGGGATTTTTATGGATGACAATGCGGCATGTCACCGGGCCAGAACTGTTCGCGATTGGTTTGAAGAACATTCCGGACAATTCCAGCGCATGATCTGGATACCTAGATCACCCGATATGAATCCCATCGAGCATTTATGGGACATCATCGAAAGGTCCGTTCGTGCCCAAACTCCTGCACCATCCACACTTTCACAATTATGGACGTCTATACAGACAGCATGGCTCAATATTCCTGCAGAGGACTTCCAACGACTTGTGGACTCCATGATACGTCGAGTTGTTGCACTTCGCCGAGCAAAAGGAGGACCGACACGATATTAACAGTCATCCCATGACTTTTGTCACTGCATTGTATATATGTGTGTGTATGTGTGCACGTGCGTGAGTGTGTGTCTCGGCAATGATTCCAACGATTTAATCAAATTTTATACTTAAAGTTTTGCTTTTATGATGCTTGCGTTGCTGCCATTGAACAACTGCAAGTACCTCAAAATTTTGTGAGATGGCGTTATATGACATTATCCGAATAAGAATATGCTCGACTAGCATCCAATAGCAACAATGCAATTATTGTGTTAGCCAGTTCGAATAATATGTTAAACTAAGTGCATTCATGTTTTTTTTATTTAAATGACAGAAGATTGAAAAAAATATTTATATGTAAGGATGTGGTTCGGAACTAAATATTATTTTTTGAAAAAAAAAATCAGTCTTTTATATATGTTTTTTACTAGCAAGCGTCAAATTATTTAACAGCATTAATAGATTGATTGAATTTGTTTACTTCTTTATTTTTGAAGTCATTTAAAGGATAAATCATCATTATGATAATTGATAATTTGTGTCTACAAAAAATTGTACATAATTATGTACAACATACATTGAAATGAAATTATCCAGCTAAAGAAAAATCACAATCCATTTTTTTTTTGTAATGGGTATTTTCTTTCAATGCTCCGTTCCTCTTTCAAAACCCACCCACAAGTTATTGCTCTTTTTTGAGCTCAGCAACAATTTATCCTGAGATAATTATCTGTTGGTTATAATTACCATAATTCTGACGCTCGGCTGACCCAAAACGAGCCACATTCTTAATGCGAAACCTGAACCACAGATTAAATATTTTTAAGAATTTAAAAAGCCCTATATATATATATATATTCTAAAAAGGCATAGTGAATCTAAGGCATATAATCCTACTAGTGAATCTGAGTATTCCAAACGGAAGCGGAGAGCGGAAAATGAACCAAACTAACTTGGGCGCATGAAATGTGCATCATAATTTCCCCAATCTCCGAGGCGGTACATTTCCTTTCAGGAGTGCAATAAGTGAAGTGAAAACTTATTACATTCCTTCGATGTAATACCTAATGGGAGCCTTTGCTAGATCTCTGTGAATATTATTTCGAAACTGTGAGATATAAATAGTACTACCCGCTTTTTGCTACCAGTCTCTTTGCCCAAATTATTAACTTTTTAGGCTGTTAAATATCCATGTAGAATTTATATATTTTCTAAAATTTCACATTGTTGTTTGATTAGATTGGAAAACAATTATATTTAATTAATCATAAATTACAGCAGATGCAAATTAACCCTTTACTCACAAAAAAAGTAATTCTATGCACATTTATTCGCTTAAGACAAGGACTTCTTCATTGCTTCGAAAAATAAATCTTACAATTGTTTTAATTTATATTTTCCCGGATTATTTTCAAGTCTTTTTATCATTTTGTAAGTGTTTTTGACAGTTGAAATTTAAAAAATAAATAAGTCAAAATGATGCACTGTCTTGAACGGTAGGTGAGAGTTATGATTCGAAAGTCCCATTTAAAAGTCCCAGTTAACGTCCCATTCAAGCAACACTAGGGCTATTTCGGGACATACCTCGTAATTTTGAACGTCGGTTAGATGACGAGGGTTGGGAGGTGCCTGGGTTGGCACCTCCCTTTCCACACCAGGCCAGATTAACGGGAGGACAGTCATCATTCGAGTGCAAAGGTTAAAATATATGCATGCTACGAAATAAAAGCAAATGAGATAATTCGGTTTCTCAATTCATGAAGAAAGAATTTTTTTAGCATAATTTTCATACTCGTAAATCCATGTGATTAAATATTTCGATGGATTATTTTGAATTTTAATGCATTTAAAGCAAACCCTTTTTGCACGGTAAAGCAATTCGATGCATAATTATTCACTGAATAAAAAGACCTATTCATTGCTCAGAAAAATAAATACATGTAATATTTTAAAATCTACTTTAAATCTTAATTTCCTAATTTTCATTTGAAATTAGCAAAAATAAACTTCATTCTAAAATGTCCTCTTATGTAATAATCTAATCCAAACTTTATAGTTAATTAATTCTGCATGCTCTTCAGATAACTTATGGTCTCAAAATTTTCTCATGCTTCGAGTAAAGGGATAAAAATCTTTAATGCTTGCAACATTCTTTTAAAGATATATAAATTTTCCTATCTTAAATAGACACGTATCAAAGAAATCCTATCAAAATATCGTAGTAAAATGATCAAAAAGGAAAAATTTGTCTCTTTTGCTTTTGTGTTGCGATGAAGACTTCTTATTACTCTGTAGGTATTTTTAGTAAACAAAATTAAGAGAGAAAAAAAAAACCCATCAAAATAATGCTCTATCTTTAAATATGACAGAATAGAGCCATCTGTGTAAAGGATTAACTGTTTTGAAACTTTGTTTTACACTGAAAATAACAAAAGTCTTGTAAATAAATGAAATTAATGTCCATAAAGAGGTATTTTTTTTGAGTTGCGATAATGTAAAAACTAATTTTGTGAAATAATATTTTTGGAAGATATTGTCATTCAATGTCTTTTGGTAAATCGTAGCGATTACTTATCTCCCAAGGGTTCAACCTATTTTTGCTCGAGATTAAGCATTAATGCATATTTCTTGATTTCTTTACATTTTTTTTCCTCTGAATAAATAGAATTTTTGGTGGGCATTATCAAATGCATATCTTATAATATCTGCACTTAACTTCATTAACTAGAAAGGATTGAATTACATGCTGCTGTAGAAGTGTCCAATGAAACAATTATGAAACGTTTGATTTGATTACACTTGAATGTTGCCATTCTGGAATATGTAATAACAGTAATACTATATCACGTACGTTGGTGTTATATATATATATATATA
>JAPMOQ010058064.1:681976-697879 GCA_026543055.1 Argiope trifasciata
GAAAAACTCGTAGAGTTCGATTGGGTCTAGGCAGAATTAAATCGTATAAAGATCTTTAGGCAATACAACTTTGGGAGTTGCTGCATCATCTCAGTGTCAAAAGCCTGATATTTTTACTGATTTTAGATTAATCCTTATATAAATAATTTTTTTATAAAATACGAATACTCAAATTTATAATTTTTCAAAGTTGTTTGATGGAGAATCAGTCAACCACTGTGAAAAGATTTGGACTACATTGATCAGTGTGATTAAAAACATAAAAAAAATACGAAAATGCTATTCTGAAATTTAAAAAAAATTCGATTTAATATGAACCAATTTAAACACATGAAAGTACAAAATTAGATTATTCTGAAAATATCACAAGATGAAAAGAAAAGTCTTAAAGTATTGGCGACTGACCAAAGTCTCAGCGTCTTTCTTGAGGATTCATGTTTCAAAGTGTTTCAAGCTTTTAGAGAGTTCAGCTATATTAACGTACAGTTTTGAAGCAACACGGGCTATTTTGGGATGGACCTAGTAACTCTGAACTACGATCAGATGACGAGGATGACACCTGAGCTTTCATCCCTCCTTTAAGCTCCTGCACCATACCAGCACGAGGCCTTTGACTCAGTTGGATTTAACGTGCACCAGACCCGCTTACACAACGGATTTTCAGTGGAATCAGGTCTCGAACCTGAAGCCCTCCGGTCCCGTAGCCAAGACCATACCACTAGGACACAGTGGGTCCCTTCCAAGCGTTCAAGCGCTTGCTTTCAATTCAATCTTTGTTGTTGATTGTTTTTATTCTGTCCCATATTATGAAAAAAATGTTAAATCCGTTTTACATTTATATTGAAGTGATGGAATAGAAGATTTGAAATAACTGTTTTGCCATTCTATGTTTTAGCTATTTAGAAAACTCTTTACAATTCATGAATGTGCATTTTGAATTTGTACTAATAAAATTAATTCTTACTAAGCAATTTAGAACAAAATCTGTCTATGCTGTCGGTTGTCAGCAAGCAGTTTAAAGAAATCGTTTCAAAGGAAGTGCAGACATCTCAGTAAAGATTAATTTCATGTATTTGAATACGGAAAAGATTACTGAGGGGAATAGTAAATGTTTTGAACAAATAAAATACCATATTCAGAACATTAGAATGCAAAACCCATGTTCTGACATTGACACTTTACAAGCATCAATAAGAATATCAGGCGTTTTTTCCCCTTTTTTTTGTGAATGCAAATTAAAGTGAAAGAAAAAAGGAGAAAGAATTCAAAAAGGGATTTGAGGGCAGAATTTTTGTATTTGATGTAAAATTTCCTTTTGTAACTTTTAAATCATAATGAAGGCTTAGACAACGTTTAGAAATCCTTTTTAATGATTTAGTAGAATCGGTAAACTTAAACAAATCATCATCATCGTCAACAACAACAAAACACACACACACACAAACAAACGCAAAAAATGGGAAAATTTTGAATAATTTCGCTTTTTTTAAATTTCAAATAATTTATCCTTCTCGTGGCTTAGTTAAATTATATTCATAATTTGACACCGACTAGTCTGTCTACAGGATGATTCTCTCTGTTTAAGATATCTAAAATAAGGTATCTATTCAATAGTTGTTGGTATTGACGGTATTGATAACGCAATAAGAACATTTTATAATGGAATGTATGCGCGGAAGTGGTACAATAAGATGTGAAAGAACAATATAATAATTCTCCGTTTTTGATGCTGAACTCATGGAATCTGCGTCCTAAAAGAGCGGGAATTTTGATGAAATATAATTTATATATTTAAAGTAAGTGCGTTATCTGGCATCAGTCGATGTTCCATCGATCCACCTATTAAGTAGCATATGCTGTTCCACTAAATAATTGTGTACCTTGTTAGTCCGAGCATTGATGAAGAGCCTTTCGTGGTAGACATATGAATCATTAATTCTCGCAGACGAGGATTCTATGTCTTAAATATTCCCGAATATGCAAGCATAGTCTTGACGTTGACTACTATATCAGCACACTGTCTACCACAAATTCTGATTAGGCCACTAATTCTGTTTCAAATTCAGTTTAATTTTGTTCCCTCACTCTACCTTTTATACAACATATATTTGAAAATCCTCTCATATGCAGGATGGTTATATATGGTTATAAAAATGGAAAAAATTGGAAATAGTCATAAAAGGGCAACTACTGGATCAAATGCTGTTCATCTTGGTTATAATTAAAAGGCGGTCATGAGAATTTCTTTTCCACCAAAACAAAAGTTCAAAAACTTATCACCAGGAGGAAAAATGTAATAATTTGTAATAATTTGCTGTATGCAATATTGTTAAACAAAATAAGACATGAAGACAATGTTTTAAAAGGTGTTTAATCATTTCTGAAATATGTTGCAAAACATGTTCAACTTGACATTTATCATTTTCTGAAAGCGAATTAAATCTCATTACTACATTCTCATCAAGAGCTCTTAGCATATCCCTCCGCGTATTCTTCTTACTAAATGATACCTTTGCAAAACATGCCAATCAATGTAGTCGCATTCATAATAATATTTACCTAGAAAAGCACAGTCTTGCATGGTTAGAGACATTGTCGATTCTTAACAATAAGAATTCTGGCAAACAGGTTTACTTTTATCTGGTAAGTCAAATGACATGTATGGGGGATTTGCATATATCATTAGCTTCTTCCTACCTTAAGCCAATCACAAGACATTGGGGTTTTACATAATTCCACAAACAGTTTCGTTTCAGAAAAGATTAAACACATTTTAAACCGATGTCTATATGTTTTATTTTGTTTAACAAGAATGCATACAGCACCATTTGCCCCTTGCTTTGAGTATTTGAATTTCTCTTGAGAAAAGAAATTCCCATGACCTGTTGTAAACTGTTACTAAGTTTGTTAGCATATTTGTCCTGTAGTATTCCTTTTATGGCCATTTCAGAGGTGAAACTTTAATTATAACTACTCTGTAGGTTGTATGGGATTTTAATTATGGAGAACGAATTTTGACACCGCTTCGCTCTGAATCTTCGCTTTTTGTGAAAGTTGCTATCAAACCAGTTATTTAAGAAAATAATGCAAACTAAACAAGGATGATATAAAGATATTTTTGTAAAACGGAACTTTAAACCTACGCATTTTAATCTGTTAAAAATGCGTAACATTGTCGGATTACAATTATCTTTATATATTTTTTTATTTGACACAGGTTTTCCTCGTTTGTATTTATTTTGATAGTTGACTCAACAAAAGGTTTCTTGAAAATTAAGTGAGATAGTGAATGGAAGTAAAAAACGAACCAATATTATTTCATATACTAAGAAACAAGAACACTATTACTGACCAATATCCTACAAAACTATTTCACAGCATTAAAACACATTTTTTATTTCAACGTTATCTCCCCCCCCCTCTCCTTTTTTGAACAAAGTTCTTTCTTCACGAGTTTCCAGTCAACTTTAGCACCTCTTTCCCGGTCAATCCAAATCTGTGCTTCAATATTTTTAAGAGACCCTTAATAAACCGTTTTTTATCTTGGAATAGCCGTACTTCTACCCATTGATTGTGATTTTATCCCTCATTTTCCTTCAAATGGCCCATTTTTGTGTTTTATGGTATACTGCGTTTTTTATAGCTGTGTGGACATTTATGCATTTTGCCTTAATTTCATCAACATCCTCTTCAAATGCTTGTTTTGAATATTCTATCTTAGTGGGAGGTTTTTTCATATCTTTGAGCCATTTTATTTTTAAATATAATAATAATAAGCAAATCTTATGATCATCTTATAGCTTTTTGTTATGAATAGTGGAACCAGAAGTAAATGTTGAACGTAATATGTGGTTTAGACTTCTCCACTTTAATAAATATCTTAAATAAAGCTTTTGCATCATATAGCTCTAAAGCTTTGCAATTAAGAAATAATAATAACAATAAAACCACAATGAGCTATTTGCTAGGAGTAAAATTGCTATAAATATTTCCATGTTGAATGGGAAAGTGTATTTTTCTTTACAATTTGTGTTATAAACAGAAATGGTAAACATCAATTTTTCTCACTTTTTCTGGGTAAACAGTTTTCGTAACTTAAGAAGGACTATTTCTCACGTTTTTCTTTTATTATTAGTTCATCTTTATTATTATTTTCGTTTGAGAAAAATCTGAATTCATTTCATTTAGATTTGTCAAATTTAATAATCAGCGACTTTTATTTTAAAATTTCACTGCTTAATTTGATGTAAAATATTTATTACATTTTTAAGCTTTGATAAAATTATATTTATCTTAAAAACGAAAAAAGATTTTCATTCAAAATGATATGACTTTTTTAAATTCATTTCTTGAGTTCTTTGTAAATTTCAAGAATTTTTTTTTCATAGAAGAAATTGAAAAAAAAAAAAAATCAGTTGGAATCTTGAAAGCAGATACGAGGAATAAAATCTCATACTTATGACCGGAAAGCACATTTTTCTGGAAAAAGATTTCAAGCTTCAAATAAATTGAAAACCGATAAATTTACTAAGGAGCTTACTAATGTAAAAATTCATTTTTCCAAATTGTATCTATTATTATTTAAACGAATTTATATTTTATATAAATTTTACTTAGGAAACCATTTTCGTGTTCAAATGCACATCTTTAATTTTAGAAAAGAGAGGGAGTTAAGATTGCGGAACATTAAATTACAAAATACGGTCTTCCGATTAAAAATTTGATTCCTTTGTTAGTAATTTGCCATATAAAAAGATTTTAGAAATAGGATTGAATATAGTATCCAAAATATTGATTACGATATTTTTTATATTCTTAAAGCATACGAGGCACTTATGACATTCATAATGCAACATAATTTGCATAATAAGATATAATTTTTAAAATTGTTCTATGTATGATAAATAAAGGATGTCGCAAACTTAATGCAAGATTTGAACTTGCCAACATTTGTGCAATAAAATGTTGGTAACCTTTGACAGCTGATAAAAACCATTTGACAGCTGATAACTTTAGTAAAAATAGACGTTGCTTGACAGATCAACGTTTCCACGCAACATTTGAATCATTTTTTTTTTTGTAAATTGTTAAATTTTTATTGAATTGTAAAATACACAGGATAGGGTTATGTATGAAATAACACATAAGCAAAATATCTTCCACAGTTTTGCTGCCACATAGCACTATTTTGTTGAAATTTCCAATGACCATTTAGCATGAATATGGCTGAATTTCGACGATGCAGCTTTGAATTTCCGCCTTCAATACATGCGTTCTTGCGGTTTTGTTGGCATAGAAATTTGACTTCAAATAACTCCATAAAAAGAAATCCCGTGGTGTTAAATCACACGACTTAGGGTGCCAATTCTCAAATTTTCGAAATGTAGCCGTAAGAATTTCATTATTTTTGAAATGCTGTTTAACAATAAAAACACGGTGTTCTATCGTGTAACGCTTCATTTTTACTAAACTTAAACTTTCGGCTTTCAAATTGTTTTTAGTAGGGTTGCTAACACTTTACACTACGATTGGTGGCTAATTCTAACTTGCGTTAATTTTGGAACACTTTATTATTATTATTATGGGATTCCCTGGGATTCTTTACTGCATATTAGTTGCTAATCTGGTTTTCCTTGGATATAAATTTCTTTCACATATAACATTTTTAACGAAAAATTACTATTGTATAAAATATTATAACATACGAAAGTCTTTTATCTGTATGTAATCTGAATTAGATTATCAGTTAAGCTAGAGATTTTTAAATACCATCAAAATAAATACCATCATACTTATTTCCTGCCATAAAATATAAATACTTGTTATATTAGTAGTACACATTTTATTCACAAATGATGAAGTATAAAATTGGCTGTCTTTGTTTGAGTGATCATCTTAAACTTAGCTTTAAGCTTGTTTAAATCACTATAACTTCCATTATGACCGATAAAAACTTGTTTAAATGTGAAGAGTACTAGGCACTTCTACTCAATTTGCAGTTGCTAGTAGCAGAGGAAAAACATAAGTAATGTACCATTGATGTGTGTCATATGGGAAGAAAAAGGACCGTACTTCCCCTTATGGTTTAAAAGGAAGTAGTTCTTTAGGTACAATTTAAATTTAGGAAGAAAGTAGGGAAGTTTAACTGGCAAAGCCCATTTAGTAGCAAAGAAAGGAAAGGCATATTTTTCAAAGTACTTGGCAGTTAAAGAAAAATGAACCAGTTGATGCATTCGATACAAAATTTGACGAAGCTCCATTATTGAACTGTTAAAAAACCATTAGCTGTATTTCATTTTTATTGCTTTTTGCTCATTTTAGTTATCTCGTTCCCCGACATCAGGGCAAAAAATTTCCCTTTAGGTCGATTTGGTATAAAATATAATGCATACCAGCAGTTTTAATAAAAGGCTTTCATGCTGAATTTCTTACTTCTGATTGGTGCCCTCTTTGAGTTATATTTTTCGCATGATTCAATAAGTTTCTTTGAATTTGGAAAGTTTTGACACATTGCCTAATTGAGCTCTTCCAGTACAATTTTTTGATTATAACAATACATTTTCTTTCTATTCTAGAAAAGTAAAAATTATTACACGAATAGACTATAATCGGAAAATCAGTTTATTACTTTATATTCTTCGTGGTAAAAATAGAGGTACCGAACGGGAACATAAATGCAGCTGCAAAGATGCTAATCATGATGAAAAACAGAAAATGAAATAATAATATTTCGATCTACACACATTATTATTATTATTTCACTTATCTGCATTATTTCAATTATCTACATATCACGATCTACACACTTTATTATTTTTTCCCCTTATCTACACATTTTACCTATATTTTAATTACCTACATACTTATCTGCATATCACGATCTATACATTTTATAATTATTTTTACTTATAGTATATAATATGTTACATTTATAATCGTTTCTTAAGATTACTCAAGCGAACACCTTCAATGTAGTGCAAAAGAAAAAAAATATCCAAAATAACTTACAATTTCAAAGAAAAATTAAAAATCAAAGAACTAGATGTATTTGGCTAATGCAAACACAATTTTATTTTCATAACGAAAAGAAGATCCTATGTCGGAAATTTTAAAAAGACAAACACCAGCTTTAAAAGGATTTTATTAACATTTATGACAAAGAATCTAGATAACAATAATGTATTTAAAATTAAAATGTTTGCATTGAAAATAAAGGAAGCTAAAACTTACACAATCCCCCCAAGTAATTTTGTCTTTCAACAACATGTATAAAGAATTGCAGGAAGAAAGAAAAAGAGTTGATTTCAATATTTGTTGATCCGTATTGTTACAAACAAACAGTGACAGCTGATCTGCTTTAGAAATAAAAATTAACATCTGCCTTAAATACATAAAAAACACCTTTGCCAAAAACATGTCTCAAGCCATAGAAAGCATTATGACATGATCCAAAAATGTCATTGTAGAAAATGATATTTGTCAAGCCATCTATTATTTTCTGCTTTGAAAGATCTCCAGGCGAGAAGAACAACAAGTAGTGTCTTCATAAATCTCAATACTGAAAAAGCCCTCGGGGCGGATAAAAAAGAATCTGGAGAGTCAAACATTTAGATAACAGTACAAATGATAGTAACGGCACGCTTTGGATCAGAGCCAGCTGAAGAACTTTTGAGAAATTTAATAATCAATAACATTCTCCCTCGAGCGTTGCTTTTCATTCTGTATATAAGAAAGATGCTCCCACTTCTGAAGTTCTTTCCAGAAAATACCACGTGCTCCAAACTTTCTCATAGAAAAATGGATTACAGTTAGGAAGCTATAAAATGAAATATTTGTGAATGTGAAATTAAGTGAAAAATGAGGGATGAAAATAAATAATAATTGCTTTGTTTATATTTATTATAAATTACATTTTAATTTTTTATTTCTTACATCATTATATTAATAACGTGGAATGTCAATAAAGAATGATTATTTTTTTTCTATTCATTACTCACATTTCTTTGGTGATTTGGTTTCAGCATAGGTGCCTTAGATTCAAAGTTTAATTACATTATCTTTCTGTTTTGTTAAAGGAACATTAAGGCTATATTGGAACATGCCTTGTAATCGTGGGCAAAGATCAGATGACGAGGACGACACCCGAGCTGGCACCACTATCTCCAAACTTCCGCACCACACCTGCTTAAAGACGTCTGCCTCCTACGGATTTAGCGTGTATCAGACCCGCTTGCACGACGGTTCTTTCGTGGAATCGGGTTTCGAACCAGAAATCCTCAATTTTCCGAAGCAGAGACATTACCACCAAGTCACCCTGTCACTCCAGATTCACAGACGAATAGCTGTGCAAGTGTATGTGGTGCATACTAAATCCTTTATAGTTAAATGTCCTTTTAATAGTGTGGAGTGGAAATTTGGAGAGAGTGTTCTAGACAAGTTGTTACTTTCTTCATGGGGTAATTGCTAAAAACTATGAGGTCCGTCCCAAAATAACCTTAATGTTATTTCAAAACGGAACTTAAGTATAAATGTTGACATTATAAATAACACGCGCAAACTCTCAAATATTCTGCTTGTCTTCCAGATTTTATAAGATTTCCGCAAATGCACATGTAAATGATGGTTTCTTTGTTTAGATATATTACTCCAAGGCTTCTTAATTTCCCAGTCACGACCACAAATGGGATCACAAATAAACTCTCATGTGAACTTCCCCTCTGGATTCTTCAAGAACTAAGTGTACATTGTACCAAAATTTAAATTATCGAGTCAGGGCCCTGATTGGGGTAGCATATGAACTCTCAGAGCTTTCTTCTTTTTCCTATTTTTCAACAAGATTAAAAATAATTGAAAAAAAAATCTCTTTAAAATAAAAAAGTTGCTTTAAAACTTATGCTAAATAACTTTTTAAAAATGTATTTAATAAATTTTGGATTTTTATTAGTTAATGTTTAATTTTTTAAATCTATTTTCCAAATTCGGAGGCTTGGAAAAAACGTATCTGAAAGATAAGAGGTGTAGAAAATAAAATTTTTCTCCTGCAAAATGGCCTATTTTTTTTAATAAAATTTATGAAGTCCTGAGTTAAATGTTCAGCGTTTGATGAGATGTGTTGACACATTTTTTAAATGCTTAGATAATTAAATTTATTTTATTTTTTATTTTCTTGCTCGTTTTAGCATTTAGAATATCAATTTATCTCATTCAAACTAATTAGACATTTCCTGTGACAGTTTAGTTCAATTTCCTTACTTCCGCATTTTGACTCATTCAAGGTCCAAGTTTTGACAACAGATTCATATCATTCCCGTCATATTAAACGCCAGTTAAAAGATGAAAGTGGTGGATGACCTTGTGTTTAATAAGGAAGTTCAAAGAAAAACATCATAACTTTTTCGCTTAATTTGAAGTCTGTGTGATTCAGAGCAATTTTTAATTTTCTTTAGTCCTTATATCAGATCAGTGTCATAAATGTATGACAGCTTAGAAGCGCATTTATGTTAAAGACTTTTACTGCACACTAGCTCTTATTTTTATTTACATTCTTTATTCTGCCATTGAAAATATAATATAGGCAGTTTCTGCGGCGGCGTTTTGAATTCTTCGAAAATACTCTGTAGAATTTGCCATAAAAATTTAGTGTCTTTCTTAAATTAATTTGCCAAAAAGAAAGGGTGGGCTGCAATATCCTGCTAGTAAGGTCTCGGCACCCTAGGGCTTCAGGTTCGAGACCCGATTCCACTAAAGAAATGTCGTATAAGTGAATCTAGTGTACGATAAATCCTTCGGGGCCAATCATCCTCCCTCTGGTGTGGTGCAGAATATAATGAAAGGGGGTGCCAGCTCAGGTGTCATTATTTTTTATCTGATCACGGTTGAAAATTACAAAGTCCTCTCCAAAATAGCCTTAGTGTTGATTTTAAAACAAAACGATAATATATATAAACTGAACTAAAAAGAATTTATTTGAATTAGAAATTTTAAACAATTTTGATATTTTGCTCCACGATAATAAAAATAATTTTGTTAAATAAAAATATTGTATTTATATACATGTTAATTCATTGAAACTAATGACTCAAAGATATATTGTGTACAAAAATGGAAGTTTCTGAGTTTCTATAGTTCAGACGCTTTTATTTTATTCAAAATCAAAGCAAAAGATTATTAAGGTAATACAGCAGGGGGAGTGGTATATTGAAAAATTAAGGACAGGAAAAATGGTAGTATCATGTAATCTTTAAGATTTTCTTTAACCAACTGGCACTAAAGCATAAAAAATAAAAAGAAAACTGTGCTCTTTTTTACCTTTTTAATGTTATAAAAATAGCAAAAAGGCAATTTCTTGTACTTGGAATTTTAAAAATCTCTTGTAATTTTTCCATTCTTGAAGGTGTAATTTCGGGACAGACATTTTATCTAGGGAATAGATTAACCTCGAAATATTTGGATAACTTGGAAATTTTATATGGTAGAATAAAAAACTAGTTTTTACAATAATTCTTCACAAATTACATACAGTTCCACATTTGTATATCATTATTTTCTTACAAATGCTGTAAACTCAAAAAAAGCATATTTTCTTAAGTAAATTTATAAATCCATACACAAAACATTTTACGAAAATTTACTGATATTTTAAGGATAACATCTATTCCTTAACTGAGAATAAAAAATTTTAAATTTTAATGAGGAAATAATTGTTTGTAATCCTCATTTCAATAAATATTTATAAGTTCTTTCCTGAAAAAGAGAAAAATCCAAAACAGATTAGACGTTTGAATAAATCAAACTGCTTTTATTAATAGATAGCGTGAACGAAGAAATCTGTTCAAATAATGGTAACCGATGATCATGATATGCATACGTTTGAACGTTATAATGACCGTAATTTGGTACAGACGGAGCTATATAATGGCATTAATATAGCGCCTTTAAGCGAAAATAACATTAATCTTTTCTGAATAGTAGATTTCTATTAACTTATAATCTGAGAGAAAAAACATAGATATTGGGGTCGGATTAATTTATTTGGTCAACATTTTACTACATTGCTACTTTGGAAGAAATCGAAGCGAAATTTTTATTAGATCCTATATAAAACGAAAACACATTAGGAGCGTATTAAGGACCATACTGCAAAGAAGACTTCATTTGAACTTCTTTGGAGGGAATTTACATTAGGATCATATTAATGATAACGTTGAAGGAAAAAGCTTCTTTTAAGAGAGTTTACATTATCATCCATAATGCCAAGTGAAATCTTCACCAAATGGTTTTTGAAGAGAATTTGCATTATGATCATATTAATGATTCTACTGTAGAGAAATTTTCAAAACACTAAAGAGAAACCGAATTTCAGTGAGCTCTAAGAAAGTGCATTAGATCATATGTTATAAACAGGTTTTTAACTCTTTATTACCTTCACGTATACGTGGTATAGAGAGAGTATACTAATTAATAATTTTTTGGATAAATCTCCCCGTTTTAGACCTCCCCGAGTTAAAACACACACACATTTTTGGAAAACGTCTGTCTGTCTGTGTTAAGAATAATTCAAAAGCACTTTGAACTAGACGGTTAAATTTATCATAATGTGTTTACATCAAATTTGTATATTTCTATCAAATTCTGAGCAGAATACGCGCTGAGGAAATTTGTCTGTCCAACTATTCGAATATAAGTTACCATGATAACTACAAAACAAAGAGAATCAGACGAATTAAACTCGGCACACAGATTTAATTGCTATAGTATAGTCATATGCCAAATTTGGAGCTAAATACAAATAGTGTTGACTGTTTATTGATCTGTACTTTCAGAAATAAATATACGCGATAGTTAAAAAAACGCAGTGACTTAAATGTATCAAATTTCGTATGAGAATTTGTGACTACAAAAGCAGTTTTATGTTGAATTTTTGTTTCAGTCTCTTCGGAAAAACATGTCTAAAACACGTATTCAAATTTTGGATATTATTAACGCATGCCAGGATTAATCGCCAAATAACTCGCCAAGTACCACTCGATAGATTTAGTAATAATGCTTAACTCTCTCCAACAGTTTTCATAACGTAACTATTGTGTGAAAAATTAATTTATTAGAGAGTATGCAAAAAAGTTTTGAGGAGACTACTCACGTTGGTTTTAAATTTACGAACTCTTTATTAATATCCGTTTCTGAAAATATTCGCTTCGATTTGCGAGGTTAGCATCAGTATTCTACATCGGTTTCTTTTGTTAGTTTTAACATGCAAAATAAGATAGCTACTAGGTTTTGGCATAGAGCTATGATTGCGTCTGGCAAAGTTCGGGCAAAAAAGTATGCTTTCATACATATTGGTTTTCCCACTTCTTTTCAAGCTATTTTTGTTCTGCTTTGTAACTTTGAGGTGTCATTTTCTATGGCTGTACTCAGAACATATTGTCATCTCAAAGATATTTTTATTGCAAAATGTTCTTGAAGTATAGAAGAATAATTCAGTTTTTTGTAGAGTGATTCATCTCTTTTTGGTACAACCATCGATAGCAAATCCATTTTTTATTTGACACTATAATTTTGACCAGCAGAAATGTATATAGTATACTGTAATATATACTATATACATTTAATAATATATAGTATAATATTAATAAATGTATATAGTATTAAAAGAATGTATATAGTATACTGCTTTCCCTTCCCTTTTTATTTACACTTTACCTTGATGAAAGTAAATAAAAATATTAGTCCCTTAATTTGATACAATTAACCATAATAAAGGACATATTTTTCTTGGTAGGATTGATACAATAAAAAGCAGAAAATAGATTCTATAAATTCCGATAAAAAAATTCTATAATATAGATAACAGAATATTTTTATTTTCTATAAAATATTATAGAATATAAAATTTTATAAAATATTAAAATTATTAATTAAAATGTTCTTTTTTTAATATTAAAATATTATGTTTACTATTCTATTATAAAATATCCCAGAATATAATTATATTCTATTATATGTTCTCTAATAAAGTTAATATATTCAATAATATAAATAAAATATATTTTCTATACATTCTGCTGAATTCAGAGACATGTAATGGATAGAAGTGAAAATATTCATTTGAAATGTAGAAACTGAAAGAATATTTTATCTAAAATAAAAATGGATTCATCATCTAAAAAACATAAGTTTAGTGTGAACTTGATTTTAAAATATATTTTTTATTTTGATATAATTACAGCAGTTATTAAAATAGTTTGTACCACCTAGCGCATAAAAAAGCGCTCCCCTGTTCTTAGTAATAGCAATTGTTTGAAAATGAGCTTGGTGATTTAAGTATCGCTTTACTTTCTAAATGAAAAAAGCGAGTATACATAGACAAAGAAATGAAATAACTTTTATTTTAAAGCTATATTAGATTACAATTTAAAAAATATAATAACATCTTGAAATTCTAATAGTATTACATTAAAGTTGGATAAATTCTAAAATGAATTGTATCAAAAATTTATGTCGTCACAATTATATCAAAATATCATTTGTCAAATTTACCAAAATATTTTATTGATGAAAAACACTCCTATAGGATAGATACCTTTGTTCACAAAATGATGTATGTGATTGTTCTACATTTCACAAAATGCCATATGACACTTTTCACCAGATATTACATCAAATTTTCGTTTGTTTTGCTGCGCATGAATTTCGATTTACAATATTTTTTTACTATAATTACAATATATGGGATTTAAAATGCCAAACTATGTTGACTAACTTTCATACAGAAATTGTAGTTTAATTAAACTCCATTTTCCAAAAAATCTTGCATTCTTGCAAAAAGTTAATTTTTATAAAAGTCATTTTGTCTAAAAGAGCATTGTTTTGACATTTTGTGAAGGATATTATCAAATTTATCTCAAGATTTAACAAAATTTATAAAAATATATTGATCCTTATTCTTGTGAATGCACATTTACGGCGAGAATTCTGGAATTGTTGTTTCAACGAACTTCTTTTTTAAGATTTACTTATTAAACAACTTCATTATAATCAAGGTTGCAAAGGAAATGACACACATAAGAGCTTTTGTATTAAGCAAATTTCTTTCTTAGATGTAAAGAAATCCGCTTATTATAACTGGTTTCTTTATATCGAAAGAGTAGATTAAACCTTTAATTAATTTAGTGTTAATTAGTTTTGTCGAATTACCAAGTTCCATAGAAAATCTTTTAAGATCTTTAATTAAAGCTGGAAGAACTTTAATACATTCAAGGGAAAAAATGATATCAGAAGAGCTTTTAAATCACGAGCTTTTATTATTGGATGAAAAGAAATTTGCATATTGTAACTGGATGAGAAAAGTGAGAGCATTTATTTTTAATCAAATGACGTTGAATTCATTTTATCGCATATGGTTTTTCATCAATCAAAAGAGGAATCATCTGACGTTTTTTTTCCATCAGAATCTTCTAAGGTCTGGTACAGAATTTTGATTACGATTTTTGAATATTCAAAAATAAATTTTTAAGGAGTAGGAACATAATACACTTAAATGCGTAACATAAGGTTTGCTTGTAAAGTAAATAAATTTTATTAAATACAAAAAATCATTTTATTAAATATGGTGAAATAGTAATATGACTATTTAACATATTTATTTCCATGATATATTTATTATTAAATACAAAAAGTAGTTATCTGATACTGCTTAGTATTCATGTTTCTCTGAAATATTTACTTTTTTTTATCCTCCATTGCATGCATCTGGTAACTTTTCTCTTTTATATTCATCGTTAAATTAGTTTTCTTTTCTTTTTCATCTTTATCATATGCATGAATAATCAATATGCTTATCAATTCAAAATCTTGATAAATTTCTTTCCATTTTTTTAATCAAAATAAAAAAGGCATGATATATATTCTAGAAATATTTACAGAAGCAGTTTTTAAAAACACACTTTTATTAGTGAATTAAGATGTAGAAATCAGAATTTTTGTTATTTTAACTATCATCAAGATTATTGCGTTCAAGAGAAAATGAGGCCAAAATCTCGAAGCCCAAATACATCAAAACATGAGTGAAATATAAATTTAAACTTTACAAACATAAACCAATTCAAATTAAATAAAAGTAATAAAGAGTGTAATATGTGATGATTAAAATCAATGATTGATTTAATACTGCATGTATTCCATAATATTTGCCAAGTAACTTTTAGCAAAAATCATAAATAAATTTCTTGTTCTTCTATTTTCTCGAGTTAGAATAGTATTTTTATTCTATTAATTCCCTTTCGAAATCGACTAATAGGACTAAGAAGTAGAAATCAGAATTTTTTTTAAAATTTTAATTATCATCAAGATGATTGCCCTCAAGAAAAAAATGAGTGCAAAATATCAAAGTCGAAGCACATCAAAATATGGGTGAAACATAAATTTAAACTTTATAAACATAAAACTATTCACAATAAATAAAAGTAAATAATAAAGAGCGTAATATGTGGTAATTAAAATGAATGATTGATTAAATTTCGCATACATTCCATAATTTTGGCCAAGCGATTTATCATTGTCAAAAATCATAAATAAATTTCTTGTTCTGTTATTTTGCAAATTTGAATATTATTTTAATTTAATTACTTGCATGTCGAAATTTGAATCAAGCTGCCTTTTTATTATATTTCTATATTATTAAATTTCAAATTGAATAAGAAAGATTATATTTATTGGAGAACTGAGAACTTTTTTCGTCTGAATTCAATTGCTAAGAAAATTCGCAATTCTGTTATCGATCCGTTTCCTGTGTGTCACCTGGTTTTGACAAAAATGTGCATGAGACATCTCTACCCAAATTTTTAGACCCCGGTTGACAAAAGGAATATTTCGGTTATGTCGCGGTATCTTTGTTGGAGCAGT